>RXPK01001603.1:0-51660 GCA_004143645.1 Protaetia brevitarsis
GTATCCCCTTAGAAAATAAATGTGAATTTCTATGAGTCGTTATATTTACTAGTAAGGTAGAAATATTATAAGAAAAGACTTTACGATTATTAATCAACAACAAGAATTTCTCTGGATTTACCTACATTTGTCGTGGATTGAGTCGGTTTGTTGTACGAATTCCTGATACAGATGTTTACAAGAAGCCCGTTTCTAATGCCACTCATCGACATCATATACCTCTTTTTCTTAATATGTTTGACAAGAAGGGAAGGTTTAACGATCCAACTTTGAATGTAAGTGCAATTAAATGTTTTAGTTTCAGGTTCTATTTGTTGATAATAGTTTAAAGCAATTCTTAAGAAATTTAGGTTGGTATTTTGATGGGCATGATTTAATATACCTATTATAGTAATAGCAGGAAATTATTTTTTTTAGTAAATTTAAATTTAATAATCTAAAATGTATTGGATAAGTATTAGAATGTTAATGTAAATGTTTAAATAAATAAACTCACTTGAGAGTGAGTCTAAATGTTTCTTTAACATTATAATTTTATCAATAAACAATAAGTTGTATATCTTGCGTAGGCTTTCACGGCCGCTGTAACTATAACTAACAGCTTCTTGCGGGTTTCGCCGTGTGTCAAAACTTTCGCTCGACGTTTCGCTGTTCATACTGACAGCTTCTTCAGGATAACTGAACTGTTCAGTTCACGGAGAAACCCGCAAGAAGCTGTTAGTTATAGTTGTATATCTTGTTAATATACATACTAACTAAATTACACATTGAATGAATTTGAGATTTCTGACTTTTTAACCATTTGGTGAAGCAGGAGTGTATTTCTTTATATACTATTAATTAGCCAGGTATCTGCGAAATAAAATAATTAGCTAAAGAATAAAAAATAAAAATTTATATTTATTAGTTTGTAAGATATTAGTTAAACGATTCTTTCTAAAAATACAATAATGTATATTGCAGGCGCGTATACAGCTTGTGTTTATGGGGGAGGGGGTAATGGAGATGATATTTTTATTTTAACTAAAAAAAAGGTTTGTTTTTAGATACAATTTTTTGACATCATTGGAGGGTAATTACGAAAAAAAAAAAAAAGAAGGATGAGTGTTTGTCTTTAAATGTAAAATTTTGATTATAAGTAGGTTTCGCTGGCTCATGGAAGCGGGGGGGTAATTACCTGCATTAGCCCCCCCCCCACCCCCATTGTATACGCGCGTGGTATATTGTTCATAAGCGTGCCTTTAAAAATGCATTTACATACGTCTTAGCATATTATTAGAATAAATATATACGCCTCACATTTTGTCCTTGTAATTTGATTGCTTAAAAAAAATGTTTCAAAAATGATCTACTTCCTCCCACATATGATTATATTATAGTATTTATTTAAAGCTAGAATGATGACTTTGGCAGGAATAATTAAATTTATGTAGGCTTGCATTAATTATAATAGTTCAAAACTTAATCAATATAAAAAAAAAAATGAAGAAAGAGTAAATTTGTACTAGAATGCTGAAAATTGGCAGATTGGTAAAAAAAAATGAACAACTTTTTCCTGTAATATTTCCCAAAAAAGTTAACAAAAAGGAAGATGTTTTAAAATTTCTCGAAACAACTTCAAATTTTATAGTAAAAGAAAATAACGTTAATGCTTCATTGCGTATGCATATCATTTGACTCTTTTTTTTTACCACAAACATATGGTAATGCCAAAAACTTACCTTCAATACCAAAAAAGATCCCATATGATGTGCACTTTGTGTGTAACACTGTATAGATATACATCGTTTTTAAGAAATAATGATTGTACCTACTAATTAAAATAAACGTATTCTTTTTTATCATCAAAGAAACGGAATTTCAAGTCGTTATATGCAATTAAAGTTATTTAATGTAGGAGCTATAGTTATTTAATAATAATGGATACCAAAAGTAGCTTTTACTTTACTCATGATCTTGAAAAACATAAACAGATTATATTTTTATCTCTGCATAAACAGAAATCTGTAAAAGCAAAGACAAAATTAAACATCTACGAATAAACTGACACTGGAAACTTAATGCTCTATTTTGTCGGCAAGATTGCGCGCCACCAACTTCAGCACACCGAACTACAACTAATCTGGCAGTACATTAAAATGGGTCGTTTTATATATTTTTAATATTCAAACCAAATATTTCGTAATTGTAATAGTACATTTTCTAATAACTATACCATTACAGTCATGAAATATTTATAAATATAATATATAAATGTACTTTATTTATGAAAGAAGTTATAGTATCAAAACAAAGTTTTTATGCCTTGATAATATTAGGACAATTTAACACAGCACAACCCCGGCTCTTTGACATGGTGTATGCAAATAGTATTTTTGTAAATTGTCAAGGATTCTCAATTTTATAGCACGAACCTCTATTCACAATAACTCCTTTTCACTGTAACACAATAAAAACGAAGTTCTATAATAATCGAAATAAAATAACGCACAAAATTAGGTAAACCAAAGACAAAATAAAATAATAATTAAATAAATAAAATAATGTTCAACGTAAAACAATCTGGATAGCATGGACACGTCTGCTCAGAGAATTATCAAACAATGCATTAAGCTTTGTCCACATCTTCATAAACATGCGTCGAGTCACACTGAGAAGGAAGTTCTGAAGATATTTATATTCTTTTTGAGGTTCAAAATATTTTCATGTCGCTCTGTCCATATCTTTCCAATCATTTATGATAAAAAAAAACACATTGTAATGCCTCGGCAATTTTAGAACTTGTTGTTGAACTACACTTGGTCTTCTCCATATATCTGCTAGGCTTCCGGTCTGGAACCGCGTCTTGGATCTTCACGTCGGCGAGAGGAAGGTCCAGGACTCGATTCTAGCCCAGAAGCCTAGCAGATACTTGTTGTTGTTGGTTTAGTTCAATGCATGTCAGGTGGATGAGACTTTATGAATCAATTTACAAATCAATGCCACGTCGATAATGTAGTTTTCTAAGTGTATACAACGCTATCATTTCAGCACAATAAACTTATTTACAACAACCAATAAGGATCGAACGATTTTTTTCTTATAATGATTCTACCCCTTGCTAGTAAATTCCGTATGACTTACCTCCACATACCATGTGATTCAAAATGATTGTCATAAGAAAAATGTTTTCCGGAAAAATTTATCTATACTTATTACCAATTTAATGAGCGAAGTTAGCTACATACAAATTTCATACATTAAATCAATTTTCTTGACATTTAGCGACATTGGCGTGCGTGTGTAGTATCTTTCGATTATTTATCTTATAATTTTTTTCAAATCGTCTGTATTTACATCTAATATCACCAACAATAGTATTTCTGAATACTGTAAGAAAATAAAGGAACTTATCTGTGGTAATCAGCTAGTTTACTACATTTTATAATTTTATAGGCTTATCATACACTTCAGCGCAATGAGCTGTCAAAAGAAAATTACATTTTCATGCCTATAAAGTTTCTACGGTACAGGAATTATTACCATTAGATCACGATAGGCGATTGGAATATTGTCATTGGTTTAATAACAATTTAAGGGAGGATAACTTGCTAAACAAATCATTTTTCTCGGATGAGGCCTGGTTTTATCTAACAGGCTATATCAATTCAACAAAACTATCGTATTTGGTCTGCAGAAAATCCACACGAATTTTAAGAAACGCAATCCATAAATTGCATCCCATAAAAGTTGGAGTTTGGTTAGCTATGTCCAGGCAACGAATAATAGGGCCAATTTTCTTCGAGGAAACTGTAACAGCCCACGTTAACCAACAGATGTTTGGAATTGTATATTGCAGAGTTACAGGGAAAATGAGCTTGAAGCAGGTTATTTTTAGCACGATAATGCTGCCAGCATACTGCTCGACAAACCTGCCAATATCCTTCAACAGTTTTTTACTGATAGGTTCGTATAGAGCACAGAGGATGGCCACCAAGATCGCCTGATCTAACCCCATTAGATTACCTTCATGTTCGGCTATCTAAAAATAGGAGTCTATAGAAACCGCAATGCATAGCATTAAAAGAACTGAGAGGATGCAGTTTTGTCACTTTATAATTATACTAATTGTATGTTTATAATTAAAGTAATAAATAAATTAAGTTAAACACCAGTTAGTACTGGAATTGTTAAAATCATTAATTTAGTAAAGTTAAATTAATTACATTTCATTTTTACAAGCAGAAACACCAATCCATTAGTCGTTTATATTAATGCGAGTTCAAATATAGGTTAACGTTTTCCTTATTTATGACAGATCCGTTTACTTTCTTATATTTCCACCACGACTTATTCAAACCTTAATTACAAACCGCGCATATACCTACACCCTGTTACTATCTATAGGAGCGGAATTGACAATCATTTTCTGTTAAGTGCTCTGTAATGTACTACTTTTTTTTTTAAATTTACGTCTCTGCACGCTAACTTAAACGAAAACGATTGTTTTGATGCTAAATGTTTTTTTTTTTTTAATTTATTTCCGCTGTCTACCGTGATTTCTATTTTATTAATACATCATACATATATTTTTTTTTTTCCATTGTTTACAATTATGTATCTGATATGTCTTCACTATTATCAATTTTTTTTCTTGCAGGTGATATATCGCCAACGTCCGAAGAAGAAGCGGTCATCAACACGTCGAATTTAACCGATATACATTATCCGAACGCCCTGATGTGTCCACGATGCCAAGAGCAGTTCACCGACGTTCAAGAGTTCCTATCCCACAAGGCCGAGTGCTCGATGAAAGCGAAGAAACACGACGAGCCCGCCCACTCCGATCCCGAAGACATGGTCATTCGGAGGACGACGACGACGACGAAGAGGACGACACGGGCGGCAAACGACTGGAGAGACTGAGACGCCACCATCAGGACGCCGCGAACAACAACAGCGTCGAAGAACCGTCCCCCGAGGAGGACGCCAACGCCAGATTGGGGTTTCCGTTTCCGCTGCCCGCGGCCACCGGTCACGTCACGTTAGAGGCGTTGCAAAACACCAAAGTGGCGGTGGCGCAATTCGTGGCCACCACCATGGCGAATAATGCGGAAAACGAAGCGGCCTTCAAGGAACTGGCGGTACTGCAATCGACGCTGTTCACCCTCCAACACCAACAGGTATGCTGTATGAAACGGTCAAAATGTCAGCTCCTACCGAGACTAAATCTTATAAAAGGTCCTTTTCACTTCAAAATAAAATTAACTTTTTAGAATACTTGCAAAATGAATCTTGGTTACAAGTTTATCGCTGTAATATATGAGGACAAATGTAAACTCTTTATATCCACTTGCAATACTACTATAAGTTACGCGGACGGGTTTCTTGTCTGGAAAAACTTTTTGGGGCTGCCTAGCCCAAAATTCAATGAGACAAGCAAATTCCGTCTCGCAGACAACCCCTCCTGCTCTTTTGACTGGCGAGCCCCCGCTGGGAAACAAACTTTTTGTTCGGTAGCGAATGGTTTTAGTAATTTAGCCAAAGATGTTTTCCAACTGTGTTTTCCACCGTCAGTCGAAGCAGGGCCGTTAGTTAGCCTAATGATTGTCGACTTACCCTTTCTCTTACAAAATTGTCTTCCTCTCCAACCCCTTTCTAAGGGTTCAAACTGAACATCTTTTAAATGGCGAAATAATAGAACGACTTATATTTTTTAACAATTATATATTGAATATTTGAGACATTGGAAATAATCTAACGAACTACACAATTAAATAAAATAACAAGTGAACAAAAGGAAAAAACGCAAATTTTGTATTGTTGAATATTTTAAAATTTTATACTGTTGATTAACATAAGCTCAGGTGAATTTTTCTTATACATTTATTTATTAAAGGAGAGAGGGAGAGAGAGAGAGAGAGAGCGAACGAATTACGGTTTTCACGTAATTGCATTGGTTAGTTTTAAACAGAAATTTTGAACATCTTACCAGCCGATGTGGGAAAAAAATAATAATTCTTCACGTAATCCAAATTTTAAGGCACAAAACTTTACACAACACCCACAAAAATTTAAGCCAAGAAAAGGGGGATTTTAAACGTGTTTAACACAAAATCACTAAACGCCTCTCGAGGAAAGCTTTTGCTTCCTGTTCTGAATTTTATTTTGATGCAAATCTAAATGAGAAGTTTTATTTTAAGTTTTGGAAACGCCCGATAGATTTCAGACGCGTGCTTTTACTTTAGCTGTAACGAAGTCCACGCAATTAATTAATTGAAAACAGCTATGTTAAGGGTTTTTATAAACTTTGATTGTGACGTCAATTCGCACCGATAACTAGTTTCGCTTCTCTTTACAGGAGGGCGCAAGTATGACCGAAGGCGTTATTTTCTGACTTTCAGACGTCCTACTTGAGAGGACCGTGGAATTGCTGAACGGCAAAATGTATGTCAAATAAACAAAGAAGCAAATAACATACAAAGTAAATACCATATTATTTTAATTCGCGAGTCTTTAACGAAAATAATTATGTTTCCTGTGAGCGACGCTACTCAGCAAATGCCACGGTACCTATCAACTACGTATTAATAAAATGAATTTAAATTCTCGCATTATACAGGATGGAATTTCGAATTCTTACAATAATATGTCTTTTCCTTGGAAGTACACTAAACTAAATAAGAGTCGGCAATCTTGGATTACTACAGAAATTATGCGGTCCAGTAATAATCTAAGAGATATGTACATACTACATAAAGAAAAAATACCCGTGCTTAACAACACAACGTATAAAAGAACAAAAAAAATCATAAAAATTTAATCACAACTACAAAGCAAACTTATTACAATACACTCATACTGCAGTCAGATAACAAAACTAGAACTACATGGAATATTGTTAACAACTTAACTAATAAAAAATTAAAAAAGAATAATATATCTAAAATAATAAACAATGGTGAAACAATAACCACACCAAATAAGATAGCAAATGCTCTAAACAGTTTTTTTTTTTTTGTAGATTTACCCCAATCACTTAACAAAAATATAATAAATACTCCTTTTATTCAAGACCATATTAAGTACAACCCGCATAGCATGTTTCTATTTCCATTCACAGAAATAGAAACCTTGTCTTTGTTTAACAAACTAAATGGAAACAGCGCAGCAGCCTCAGATCAAATACCTGCACATGATACTCAAGGATGCTAAATATTTGCTTACGATACCTATTACTAACCTAATTACCCAAGAAACCAAGTTATGTATCAGGTACATCGCTGCGATGTAGATATGTACATATCGCAAGCCTGGTCATGTACTCAGTAACATGCATGCGCCTTACATGTTGAGACTTATGTCCGCAACAAGTACACATTCTGAGAATATACTAGCGACATTGAATAGGTATATGCTGGCGATATTGAATAGGTATATGCCGACGATATTGAATAGGTATATGCCGGCGATATTGAATAGGTATATGCTAGCGATATTGAATAGGTATATGTCGGCGATATTGAATAGGTATATGCCAGCGATATTGAATAGGTATATGTCGGCGATATCAACGTCACATCGACACGATGACTCGGTTTCCGGATTGAAACCGTGTCCTGCAAATACCTGTGACCGACATTTCTTTCTCACTTGAATGAGACATCTTTAGATATTGCTACTAATGTTGCTGTACAGCTGAAACTGTGGTTCAACCGCAACATAAGTAGCAGCTTCAAAGATATCTCATACGAGCGAGAACGATACGTCGGCCAGAAGCAGTTGCAGAACACAGTTTCAACCTAAACCAAACAAAAAAAAAATGTATAGAAAATAACACAAGTTATATGGAATTACTTTTTAATGATATAAGTTAAAAATACATACATACATAATTTTTTGTACACCGTTTCTCGTTCATCGTTGTTCAGAAACCTAGCTATTCTGCAGCTACACATTCAATTCCATTTTGGTAATTAATTATATGATATTCGAATACCATAATTTTAAGAATATATTTGGATAAAATGGAGACATGTTCGAAGGTATAAAAAAATTTGCCCACACTGACGGCATTGGCATTGATGGCCGAGGAGCGAAGGATCACATTATGAGATGTCTTGCAAAGATGCACTCAGATACCATATCCATTAGTTGTTGATGGCTAGGACTCTTTGTTTATGAAAACTAAATTATTACAAATCATCCTAACCCCGTGCTCCACCTGAAAAGGTACTACACGAGGCTACCTATTCTAAGTACTATATGGGTTCCATAACAATTGAAATGATCCTACTCTAACTAAATAACTTCCCTATGATTTTTAATAACAAAAATATAATACACTAGCCTCGCGACCATACGAATATTACTTTTGAAAAATGATAAAAAAATGTAAAATGTGATTAGTTCACATAATCGCGAGTCTACTATCAGTTATTATTAAATGCGCCCATGGAACGACTTTCGTTATCTCCCAGCATTCGCCAAGGACACTGATTATATATAATATACTTATATAAAATCAATGCCACGGATAAGGGAAAAACATGGCAAAACCTTACTCTGGGAGGATCTGGGAAGAAGTCCCAGACCTTATTACTGATAGCCACAAATTATTATTATCCTTCTGAGTGCCGAAGAAGCAGCCTCCACGTCTCCTCAAATTCCGACAGCCTTGCCGTTCTCGCGTAGCTGCTCCCTTTTCACGCATTCAGAAATTGAACAGGAAAGATGATGACCTAAAAAACAAACAAAACAACAGCAGTAACTATTCTAATACTTAATAGTAACTTAATCCTAATTATTCTAACCAAGAGTAATTAAATAAATATTTATATTTTAAATATTTATAGTTTAACACCAATTCCGACCACTAAAGAGCATAAAATATTCATTTATAAGCGTGCTACCCTACTAACTAGCTAAATATCATGCCGTAGCCTATCTAGTTCTTTAGCAACATTATTAAAAAATTCCCACCATTCGATCGACTCATTATCTCCATGATGGCTAGGACTGAGGAATAATTGTAGGGTTTGTGATTTACTGTCAATCGGTGTTCCAAATAGTATGTAGCATTTTTCTTCTTAATATTTCAAATTCTTACTTCTTCACAATACCCATCCTATTTTATAGAGAGTTCGTTTTAAACTACTAATTTGACTTCAGTAACCGTTTGTATAGTATGTGTTACAAAACCTTAACAGTCTCTGAAAATTAAAAGACCATTGTATTAACCAATAAAGTACTGGAATTTAAGATCTAAAAAGTAAGAATATGTAGTATATTTACATATACCTAGCAAATACCAATAAAGTTTGACCGCAAAAGTGACTAACCTAACCTAGCAACTGATATGAGTTAAAACTTTTACAAGAACAAAAACAGCTTAACCTACAAAATTGACTGTGTTAATCACTTACCTTCAATGAACAGCAGAAAATTGAAATTTTGGCAATACCCTTGGAAGTTATCACAAGATATATTCGATGCACACAAGCTGATACACGTTGTTGCACATATTCTAGACCATTTCTAGACCTAGACGACATAGACAAGAATTTGAAGAAGGTGCAGAGCGGGCTTTGGGGTGTATGAAATCTCTAGTGACGCCACATTTCGATAAAAAAATATGTACCATACGCAGAATTGTTACATAGTTTGAATTGTTTGGCGGGGAATTTTCCTGTCGCGAAATTTTCCTGTCGGGGAATTGTTTGTCGGTGAATTGTAGTCGGGAAATTTTCCGTCGGTGAATTGTTTTCGGGGAATTTTCCGGTTCCCCATTATGAGCGCCTTTGTTTTCTATGTTTGCATATTCCTTTTGTTTTTTTGACGTTATCCTGTAAGTGTTTTTGTATTTACTTTTTCTGAAATAAACGTTTATTTATTTATTTATTATTTATAGGTGCTGCAGCTACAACTGATCAACCAGCTGCAGCAGCAACTGTCGATAAATCGATCGAAAGCCAGCAGTCCGGCGTCGCTAACGAACGAAAACGACGTCGAACCGGCGCCGCCGGAATCGCCACCGCCTTCGCAAACCACCTCCCGGGAACCAACTCCAGCTTTATTACCACCCTCGACATCGCAACCCATCGTCGAGCAGCTCCCGATGAACGAAACAGCGCCCGAAACTAGCATCCCGTCCTCGCTGCCCCCACAAATCCAACCGCCCCTGTGTTCCATATCATCCTCACTAGCGTCGACCATCATAACGCACAATAACGAACCCCCGCCTTCGCTAGACGAACCCAACACCTTGGAGATGCTGCAGAAGAGGGCGCAGGAGGTGTTGGACAACGCGAGCCAAGGCCTCTTAGCGACAAACCTAGCGGACGAATTAGCGTTCAGGAAAGGCAAATCGCCTTCCCCGTACGATTCCAAAGGACGAAATGAGCCGTTCTTCAAGCATCGATGCAGATACTGCGGCAAGGTGTTCGGTTCGGATTCAGCATTGCAAATACATATCCGATCGCATACAGGGGAGAGGCCGTACAAGTGCAACGTGTGCGGCAGCAGATTCACGACGAAAGGCAACCTGAAGGTGCACTTCCAGAGGCACAGCGCCAAATTCCCGCATATCAAGATGAATCCGAATCCGGTGCCCGAGCATTTAGACAAATACCATCCACCCTTATTAGCGCAGTTGGGACAACAGCCGGCTCTCTCGCCTGGTGGGCCACCGCATCCACCGCATATAGGATTCCCGCCCGCACATCCCTTCCCATCGGCGACGATGCCGATGTATCGGCCGCCTGGACCCCCACCCGACCTCATGAACAACAGACTGCAACCATCGCCGCATCGACCGTCGGAACCATCGAGATTATTTCCGTCGCATCAGCTCTTCAGCGTGAAAAGGGAAGAGCAAGAAGTGCCGGAAAATCTAACCAAACCCGCGAGGTCACCTACGCCGCCTCCCCCACCACCCCAACCAGCGCAAGACAACTTCAGCGGCGTTATTTCGGATCACCGAGAGGTCAAGCAAGAGATGAGCAACGAGGAAGAAGTTAAGAACGCGATGACCGATATTATACCTAAACAGGAAATCGATACTGACAACGAGCAACAAGAACAAGAGCCGGAGCGTTTTTCATCCCCTGGTCCCTACCACGACGAGTCGAGTATAGACAGCAGTAAATTCAGCAACGAGATATGTTGGGCGCCCAAACGAGCCCCGTTGGAGGGGGTGATAACAGCGGGTTGGAACGATCGGAAAATATTCAAGATGAGCCGGAGAATCTATCGCAAAAAAGCAACCCACTAACAGCGCCACTCAACGTCATCACGAGTCAACGATTGCCGGCTAATTTTCCATTCGGGAACGCATCTTCTCCGCCCAGCAGTACATCGTCGGGTAGTTTGGGTCCGTTTCCTAGCACCCCTCTAGCGGATCCCGCTAAAGATCCAGCCATCTATACGAGTCTACTGCCCAGACCTGGAAGTAACGACAACTCCTGGGAGAGTCTGATCGAAGTGACGAAGACTTCAGAGACCAGCAAATTACAACAGCTGGTCGATAACATCGAACACAAATTGTCCGACCCGAATCAATGCGTGATCTGCCACAGAGTGCTATCGTGCAAGAGCGCGCTACAGATGCACTATCGCACGCATACCGGGGAGCGTCCTTTTAAATGTAAGATATGCGGTCGGGCATTTACCACGAAGGGGAATTTGAAAACTCACATGGGGGTGCACAGAGCCAAGCCCCCCATGCGCGTCCTCCATCAGTGTCCGGTCTGTCACAAGAAGTTCACCAACGCCCTCGTCCTCCAGCAACATATCCGCTTACACACCGGCGAACCAACGGATCTGACTCCCGAACAGATTCAAGCGGCGGAAGTGAAGGACTTCCCTTCGCCGGGCGCCTTTCCGCAACTGAATTCCATGAATCCATTCCTCAGTCAAAACTTCCAGGTTCCCGGCCTGTCTCCGCTCGGACCGACCGGATTCCCCCTCCACATGAAGTTCGATATCGATAGGGATGTCAAATCGGAGCTCGATTACATGGACGATGATGACGACGAAGAGGACGACATGATGAGCACCTCTGATAATACCGTTACGTTCTCCACGTCCTTGCAGGAGCACCAACACAGCATCATCAACACCACAACGGCGGCGCCTCTCTCCAGCTCTGTTTGAGTTGTTCTGCCGAGGATTTGTGCCACGCGGGCCGTAGAAATATTCCGCCTATATCTCCGATGCAAAACGGCGAAAAATCGCCCGCACAATCTGGCATCACGAGTCCAGGGAGTACCGACATCAGATCTTCACCCAATCCAATATCAGCAACCGTCCAGGTATGTGCTAGTAAATCGCAAAAAAGAAGCAATTCAATAATTATCTTTTTTAACAGGTACCGCGTCCTCCGTCGTCTCAACCAGTCGGCAGTCCTACGCCGTCGGAATCGAACTCCTTAGGAGCCTTAGACCTCACCCCGAAAACATCGCAACCGCCCATCTCGAGTCCGGGACCGACTCCAGGACCACCGACGCTCTTTTCGTCCTTCGGTCTCCTACCCCCGACTCAAGGAAGTTCTCCACTTATGACGTCGGCCCTCTCCTCGCTAACATCTTCGGTCCTGACGTCGACCAGTTTCAGTCCGCTCAGATTGGCCGTCGGACCTGCAGGTATTAAAATTAATAAACAGATTCTATTATTGATTAATTCATAAATTGTGGGAATTAGCTATAATATCAAAATGAGTATTCAGGGGTTTTTGGGGTCGCTGAATACGATTCCGACGATAATTTTTGGAAAAAACGAAATGGCGAATCCAATATGGCGAATACAATTTTTAAATATAAGAAAAAATATCAACTTTATCTTGTAATGTATGTAAAAGAAGGGTGGTGTTACACTGCGACCTAAAAGATCTATTGTGTCCCCTATTCTTGCTGCTTTACAGCTGGCCTTCCAATCCTATTCCTTTTAGAAAGTGTAGGATGTCAGAGGGCCCCAGTCTAGGTAAGTCTCCCTCTTCGATTTCACATGCTCCCAAGTGCAATGCCCTCGAGTTGCACAGTGCTACGCAATTTGAAGGAGGTGGATGGATGTTTCATCCTGTTCCCCACAAAATCTGCATTCAGGATCTTTTTCCTATCCAAGCTTAGTCAGGTGTCCTTTCAGTCTGCAATGGCCTGAAAGTATTCCTGTTAATGTACGAACATTGTTCTTACTCAGGTTGATGCATTCTGTAAACCTCTTCTGGTTATAAGTTTCCAGAAGAATTTTACTTTGCCTCATTCCCTGGAGATTTTCCCAGTAACTGGATTTTTTAGTTTCTTCAGTATTGTATTGCTACTTAACCCGCAAAAGGGTTCAGGTCCTACAAAAGGCATTCCGGCCCCTTTTTTTGCGAGATTATCCGTTATTTCGTTTCCTTCCACTCCTGTGTGACCCGGAACCCACAGGAGGGTTACTTTAGTTCTTTTGCCTAGCTCATTTAGTTCCCCTAGGCATTCCCAGACCATCTTGGAGCTGATTTCATATGAGTTCAGCGCCTTGATGGCTGCTTGACTATCAGACACGATGATAATCTCCTGCTTCCGATAGTTGCTATCCATAATGAACTGAACACATCTTCCAATAGCGATACTTTATCTTAAGTCTGTGATTTACGGGATATTGAAGGTCACTATTTACGAGTATAGAATCAAAAACAAATTGCAGCGACCAATATGACGGAAGAATGTTAAATAAATACGACATTTGTATATAAGGGATTTTGGGATCGCTAAATTCGACTTCAACAATAGTTTTTGGAAAAACAAAATGACCTATTGAAGATGGCGCAGAAATTTTTGAAACAAAACACAAAATTCCTTCCCAGTCGGTAATTTATGGGGGTATTTGAGATCATTATTTACGAATAATTTAATAGGTTTTAGATTATATTCATTATATTGTAAAATGTAACCATTTGGGAAATGGGAATTGACCCTGGTATTTCTCAAGGCTCAGTGCTTGGTCTAATACTTTTCCTTCTTTTATCAATAACATCACCAATTTAGAGATCAGCGGGCAATTAGGTCTCTTGGCAGACGACACTAGCATCACTTGGAGCAGCCCAGTTGTATTTAGGGACCATCGTCAGAAAGTGGCGCCGTTCCAACTGCCTATGATATAACAAAGAAAAAACGATAAAACAAAAAATCGTTAAGCGATTTTAGAAACAGGGCCAAAATGGCAAAGATGTTTAAATTTAAAACAAGAAACGGAGAAAGGAAATGGGGAAAAGGACATAGGAAAATGGAATACGGAAAAAAAGAGTAGGGAAAAGAGAGCAGATGTAAGGAGAAATGGAAAAGGGATTGAGGGAAAGGGAGCAGGGAAAAGAAAATGGGGCATGGAGAAAATTGAAAAATCATATATTAGAAATGATATTTACATTAGTATTAAGAAAGACTACAGCTCCGATTCTCAATTCAACCGAAAGAAAATAAATGAAAGATGGTTGCCAAGCTAGGCGTATTCCACATTCTATGAAAAAAAAAGTTATGGAAAAATTCTAAAAAAAGGGGGCTGCAAGGTTTGGAAAAAATTTTAAAAAAAAGGAAAAGATGTCAGAAAAATCAGTATTCCCTTTTTCCTAGCCCAAAACGTGATTAACATTTTGATATTTTAGAGCTTTAATCCAAAAATATTCATTACAGTATGTGAGATTTGGTTGACCTTGCTTCATCCGAGTAAGTTTCCTTTAATTGAGGACCAGAACTTTATATAAACTCTAAACATCTTGTTTTGGAAATTCCAGGTATAGGAAGCTTGGGATGGGGAGTAAAGAATTCTCTAAAGTCTTTTATTTTGAGAATTCCACCATCTCCTATTAGAAGTCCATCGGATCTCAAAGAACGTTAAACAAAACACATTTAAATGGATTCTTTTTGATTAAATTTACATAGTACTCAAGATGATCAACCTTGTCTTATTTTAATTTTCTTTTTGCTATTAATGCAAAATTTCGATCTATAGGCATCATACTATGGCCGCTAACTGGAAGTAAATAAATAGGAAACCATACAAAAATCTATTCTATATCTATCTAAACAGTTATCACAGTATAGCCCGAGTATCTTGTGAGCAAGTGCTTTATATTTTATTTATGAGACAGAAAACCTTCCGAACAGGTTATTACTTCATTTGGACGTTTTAGTTTCATTAAGCCTTTTTATACTTAAGTTATATGTCCAGAGTTGCCGCAAGTAATACTCGTCTTGCACAGGCGTATTCTTTTTGTAATCAAATCATATGGAAAGTATGTGTGCAAGTTTATTCTTAGGTAGGATAGGTTTCTGAAAAACTTTTGCTTTTCTTAAATGAAGTGGTTGGTTTTTTAAGCTTTTTAAGTTGGTTTCATTTTTATTCATGTGACCTTGTTATAAAGATAGCTTTAAGGTTGCGCAAGTTCTACAAATATCTTTCCTGGAAAGCCAAAACCAATGTTGTATTCCTTCGTAAAAAATCGTCGGAACATTTCGCAGGAAATTATGTTGGTATTTGAGTTAGTACGAAATTGCGATGCAGCTCACTTACAGACAATTCACGAGCTGATGATTGCTGAATATAGTTCCTAACTTTATTAAGAACTTCAATACTCAAACGCTTAGGACGTGAATCATGGGTTGCTCGAAGATCCTCGACTATTGTGTAAGAAGTTGAACTGTACGCCTTACCTCAATCTCTTGATTCCATGCAATTGTTTTAGAATAGGCAAAACACCCCAGACAAAATCTTAGATCCATCAGATCACTGCACACCTGACGCATTTTCATTAAATCAAACACAGTTCCTTTTGATTTAACCTCATTCTCGAAGGATAAGATCACGACCAAATCAATCCTAGGATATTTTTAGAAAACGCCTAGTGTATATACTATGTTTATGTTTAGCAAAGAGCGATTCCGTATTTTAAAATTAAATGTCTTCACTTTCAGTACGAGGAAATACTACCTGTAATCTCTGCTTCAAAACTTTCGCGTGCAATTCGGCTCTAGAAATCCACTACAGGAGCCACACCAAGGAAAGGCCCTTCAAATGCACCGTCTGCGATAGAGGATTCTCGACGAAGGTATGCACCTTCACTGATAATCGCTAGTAGTAGTAATAGTAATAGAATAGTAGCATCAGCGATGCAAGCGGTAATACATTAACGTTGTCGACATCGACTGCCTCATCTCGAATTAACTGTTGGCAATTCGCCACACATAAATTATGTCAACTGTCTGAGCGGTTTATTTTCGATTAAGAATTTCATTTTTACATAGCGAAAGAGCGTATTCTAAACTTCTTTTTTTTAATATGTGCATCAGAGCGACAGGTATTGTCTTTTCTGATACCTTGTCTTTCAATTCAGTTCTAGGAGTACGAATTTTAGAATTAAAAGCGTAACGGAAAAAACTTATTCTTAGATATAAATTGTTTAGATACCTATAGTTCTAACCGATAAAATGCTCATGATCTATTAGAAGAATCACTATACTAGCAAGAGCAACAAAGGTGAATAACACTTAGGAACGATTTCGGAATTTCTGTCTACCAGCGCTCCTCCAAGTTTATAATAACCCACTTTATCACTACCCCATCTCAACCCAGGTAGCAGAGTGACCTAAAATGACGTTAAAATAACGTCAATATCACGTAATAGACGTATTACGTCTATTAAACATCAATATTACGTCTATTACGTGATATTGACGTCAATTAAACGTCATTTTAGGTCACTTTACTACCTGGGACGCGTTATGTACAATCATCAACTGCGCGAAAGAGAGTGCAGTTTGTGCAAGTATTTAAAACCGTGCATTTTATTGTCGAAATAATTTTCATCCGTAATAGCGAAGGTAACAGCCATCAAAACTTGAGGTATTATGAGATGAAAGGGATATAAGTGTCTATTATTATTGTATTCGCAGTTTATTGTGGGGAAATATGAACGAAGAAATATGCATTATGCATTCCAATGACAATAATTATATAAAAGAAGCAGATGACCACCATCGTTGTCAACGATCTGACAAGAGAAACTGTTCTGCCATTAGACGGTTTTGCATCAATGGTAGTGTCATTTTTTTCTGAAATAGCTATGGTTTTAATGGGTACTGTTGAACAATTACAAATGTTTAATATACTGAGAATGAATTATAATCCAACAATTTGTATATTAAGTATAAGAATAATTGAATGAGAATTTAAGATGGAAATCTTATTATTAACGTGAAGATATTTGCTAAATTGTCGATCTGAAACTACAATATGTATCTATAAAGGATAACAATAATAGTAGGACGACTTTAAGCCACTATAGATGCGTTAATTAACGCTAATTAATAATTAGGTCACATTAAAAACATGTGTAACACTCGGTTGATATTAGCATACATATGTTTCACCTTACCAAGGTGGCTTAAAGTCGTCCTACAATCATTGTTATCCTTTATAGATACATATTGTAGTTTCTGATCGCAAATTTAGTAAATATCTTCACGTTAATAATGAGATTTCCTTCCTTCTTCCAACTTATTAAGTATATATACGAATTTCTCCGTATAATACATTAGGTTGACCAGTAGCACTGAAAATCCTTGGTAAGGTGAAACATATGTATGCTAATATCAACTAAGTGTTACACACGTTTTCAATGTGACCTAATTTGTATATTATTTAGTAATTACTGTGATGTTAACAAGTACATAACCTTGAATTCCATAAGGCAAAGAGATGTACGAAGAAAAAGTATATTAGTAACTTATATAATAAATAAAAGTGATTTTCTTTCATTTTCAAATGTGTCAGAACCCTTTTGGATATAATATGTAGACAATTATATCAACACGGTTAAAAACAAGGTACATGTGTATTTGAATAATTTCAGATAATATTTGCTAAATTTGATTTTGAATATTACGTCAGAAAATATCTATAAATACCCTCAATAAAAATGTAAATATGCAGTTATATTTAATAAATTTGAAATAAGAATAAATTAAGTATAATTTATATATGAAAAAAAAACATCATAAATTAATATTTTAAAAGCAAACAGCCATTTCAAATATTCAAAAACTGAGACCAAGTATCAAATTTGACGTCTAAATTCTAACCTCTACATACACAGTATACTAATTACTGGATTATCATTGATTCTAAGTATGTAAAAAAATTCCGGGAATTCATGAACACTCAAGTCTTGTGAATGTATGAAGGGGTTATGTTACACTACTTTTGAGAAAAATTACATAAAAAAACTTAATTTCTGAAAAAGTTTAATTTTGTAACATAACACATTCATCCACTCGTGTCTTCAATTATTATTTCAATGCGCTCATGTAAATCTTATTCGTTTTTTTTTTTTAAGATATTTCAGCACAATAAACTATCATTCCAATTCCACAATACGTCAAGTTTTGACCACGCTTCCACTATCTCGAAATACATCTTTAAAATCAGTCCTAGGCGGTTTCAAACACGGTTAGACACTGCACATAATACATCTTGTTTCGTGCTATTGTTTCTTTTTACACGTTTGTTAATTAATGACTTATCACACAATCTACCATGTGATTCAAAATGATTGTTGTAAGAAAAAAACTGTTTTCCGGAAAAATTTATCTATAGTTATTACCAATTTAATGAGCGAAGTTAGCTACATACAAATTTCATACATTAAATAAATTTTCTTGACATTTAGCGACATTGGCGTGCGTGTTCTAGTATCTTTCGATTATTTATCTTATAATTTTTTTCAAATCGTTTATATTTACATCTAATATCACCAACAATAGTATTTCTGAATACTGTAAGAAAATAAGGGAATTTATCTGTGGTAATAGCTCAACAAACAGGTAAAAAATCAATATTAACATTAAGTGAAATAGTTTATTACATTTTATAATTTTATAGGCTTATCATACACTTCAGCACAATGAGCTGTCAAAAGAAAGTTACATTTTCATCCCTATAAAGTTTCTACGGTACAGGAATTATTACCATTAGATCACGATAGGCGATTGGAATTGGTCATTGGTTTAATAACAATTTAAGGGACGATGACTTGCTAACTAAATCATTTTTCTCAGATGAAGCCTGGTTTTATCTAACAGGCTATATCAATTTACAAAACTATTGTATCTGATCTGCAGAAAATCCACACGAATTTTAAGAAACGCAATTGCATCCCGTAAAAGTTGGAGTTTGGTTAGCTATGTCCAGGCAACGAATAATAGGGCCAATTTTCTTCGAGGAAACTGTAACAGCCCAAAGTTACCAACAGATGTTGGAATTGTTTATTGCTAAGTTAGAAGAAAATGAGCTTGAAGCAGGTTATTTTCAGCACGATAATGCTCCAGCACATACTGCTCGACAAACCTGCCAATATCGTCAACAGTTTTTTTGCTGACAGGTTCGTTAGAGCACAAAGATGGCCACCAAGATCGCCTGATCTAACCCCATTAGATTACTTCATGTTCGGCTATCTAAAAAATAGGATCTATAGAGACCGCATGCATACCATAGAAGAATTGAGAGATGCAGTTTTGTCACTTAATAATTATACTAATTTGTATCTTATAATTTAAAGTAATAAATAAATTTAGTTAAACACCAGTTAGTACTGAATTGTAAAATCATAATTTAGTAAAATTAAATTAATTACATTTCATTTTTACAAGCAGAAACACCAATCCATAGTCGTATATAATGCGAGTTCAAATATAGGTTACGTTTTCCTTATTTATGACAGATCCGTTTACTTTCTTATGTTCCAACACTGACTTAGTTCAAACCTTCATTACAAACACGCGGCATATATCTACACTCTGTTACTATCTACAGGAGCGGAATTGACAATCTTTTTGAATCTCTGTGTAGTATTTAGGTTGTACACATTTTTCTGATGCAATAAATCTTATCTTATCTTATCTTAGTTTCGACAATAAAATACACAATTTCAAATACTTACAAATAAGCTTTAAGAATATTCGTAGGCAAAAAGCGTTGGGTGCACAATCATATAAAAATCGGATGATATTAGGTATTGGAAGAAATGAGTATTACAGATCACAACCATATGATTTTGTTAAATTGGTTGCATACTTACGACACCTCCTCCATTCGCATTTAATTATTATCATGGTGTACATGTAGCGGGAACGGCAGTCCACGAACTGCCCGAGGTAGATCAATGACTGCATTGCCAGCTTCATACTGCGATCGCTTGCGAGTGAAAGCTTGGCGTGTGGCTCCTAAGGAGTGCACAAACTAAACTCTTTTTCAGGGATGATTGTATGGATGATTGTAAATAAAACTTGATGTGTAATAGCGATGAAGATGGGTTTATATACTCGGAGGAGTGTTGACGGCACGTGGTAGGTAGAAGCTCAAGTTTGTTCCTAGTGTTATTTCCGTTTCATTGCTCTTGCTAGTATGGTGATTATATATATTATCGGTTTATTGTACATATTTAGGCATTTCTCTGTGATATTACTTATAGTTCATTCCGCTGTAATGACAATTAACTCCAAAATATATCGAAATATGTACGTCCTATGTATGTATATTTACAGGCAGGTGAAGACTGCGTATGCGGTCAGAGGGCGTATCCAGGACGAAGGGGAGCGGAAAAGAAAGCAGCCCCAGCGTAAGAAAATCCCTTCAGTTTTTCCATTGCCAATGAGCCCTGGATACGCCACTGCCTCACAATGGAGTTCGCTCGCGGTAAGCTAGAACGCGAGCGCTCCGTCTCGGTACCGATGTCGCTCATGCGTTTTCCTCTCTTGTCTGATTGCAGGGCAACATGAAGCAGCACATGCTGACACACAAGATCCGAGATATGCCGCAGCACATGTTCGACAAGCCACCTAATGTCGGCGACGAGCCCGCGCAGAATCCACCCCACCAACAACAGCAACAGGTCCAGCAGTCGCAGTCGCACACGCATCTGCAACAGCAGCAGGCGCAACAACCGTCGCCGCAACAGCAGCCTACTTTACCGCTGCTCCAGCAGTCGCTCCCTCAGGTACAACACCAACACCAAACGAAAGATGTTAAACCTGAATCGGAGATGCCGCCCTTGCATCATCCGCAATCGCAGATACAGGAGAGTAACAGTGAACCCGCGAAGAGGGCGCCAGCGGAAAACGACCTGCCATTGCCCAAACGACCGCCGAGTAAGTGTCATGCCAGAATATCCTTGTATTTCTTTGTTTGTAACAAACAGACAGCAAAATCATAATCGATTACGAAACACACATGGGACAGGATACAAAGAGATCTTAATTTCTCATGATATAATTTCACGCATATTACATGCATATATACAGGGTGTATCAGATATAGAGGTAAATATAATAATATGTGGCAGCTGTAATCATATACGATCAAAAAGTCTTAATGCACAGGGGGTCTATCTGTAAGCATTAACGAGAAAAAAACATTTTATAAATGCCGTGGGCTAGAGCCGCACCTGTGCTCAACCTAAATGCTGTCCCGATTATACCCCCACATACCACTATCATTTAGCCATTACCGCTGTTAGTTTTGTGTGGATCGCCGCTTGGAGTGCAAGCCACTTCGTACATTTTATTTAAATTCTTCCCATCTCGAAAAAACCATCCTTTTCAGGACTATCATGATTTCATATAAAGAAAATCGAAGCTTGATGCATCGGCAAAAGCGCGGGGAATGTATAGATTCATTTTCGCGCGATATCATAGTAAAAAGGCGTGTTTGCAAATTTTCTGTATCTACATTTATTTCTGTGTAATTCGATTCAATTCATTTGCGTTATTTGATTAAATAAATCCAAAAGAAATAACTCAGATTCATGTGGTACCGTTTATTAACAACTAACTCTCGATTCGACAAAGCAAAAGAAAAATATTTACGTTTTTTGTAACTACTGAAGTCGCATATGAGGTGGAACTCGAATGTCTTATCAGAATATTAAAAATAATACTTTGTAGACTTACGTAGAATGCTCTTAACAAAAAAGGAATGTTTATTTTATAAAAAGAAGAAATTTAAAATGCCTCAGTTTTGCTATTTTTACAAGGGCCTTTATCTATTCAGAATGACGTTAAATGAACTTACGGCATTCCATTAAGAATAATACTAAATGAGTGGGTGCTTAACATGAAGTTTCCTTGCATCAGGCCCGGACTAAAGAATTTTTGGCTCTAAATTTTACTTTTTTTTATTTTTTTAATGATGAAATCCAGTTTCGGGGGGTTTGTGCTTTATATGTCGTGTAGTTAACACCCAAGCAAAATTTACTTTTTTTATTTGATACAGCCTGTATAATCTCTGACATAGAAATCGGAACACCAAGAAGGGATAGGACTTTTTTCACCAAACTTGGCACAAAACGTTTAACTACTAAAAGGTAGCAATTGATTAAAATTTCAGAAAAATTGGTTAAAAAACAGGTTATTAAGTATTTTGTGACAATCTTGTCAGGTGTATATTTTGTGAGATATTGTTCAGTACCTACTTTATTGTTTCCGCTTGTGATTCTTTGTTTTAAGAGTATGATCATATATTATCACCGCTGTATCTATCCCACCACATTCACAATACGAATCATTAACCCTCCAAATTCTACAAAAATATGATTTAAGATTACCGTGACCTATTTTTAATTCTACCGCCTAATACGATAAATTACCCTCATTTCCCTAAAACGTGTAACGCTACCGATAAATTTCCTAGTCCACCTCCCATTTAAAGTAATGTCCCAGCTACTCTGCCAATCATTATCAAGTTTATCCCTAAACTCTTTTTTGCTACGCTAGCCGAAATTAGCTGAAATCTCTCCTAGACAACTCTCTTTCGCTAATTGATCCGTCCTCTTTTTATCGATTGTACCTACGTGAGCCCTAGCCCAAAAAAGTTTTATATCCCCATTACGCAACATATCCCCAAGTATCTAATAACAAATCAAAGTTTTTCATACAGAGAAATTGAGGGGCGTGGTGCAATAAGGAACCATACGTCACTTTTTGTTACATTGAATTTAGATGGATGGCTCCTGGTTATACACTGTACAGTTTGGCGTAATAATAATGGAATACACTTTACTTAAAAGTTCCGTGGCTTGTTTTTGGCACCAAACAACTTTCTAAACCGTAGGTTTTTCCCCTTTTCTCAAAACTACACTTTTTCACGTGGATCATTATTGCACCGAGGCCTTCATTTGCAAATCACCTTAACCGGAATCAATTCACTATCGTGCGCTATTATTATGCATAGACTAGGGAGGGTCAGGGACGCCACAGAAGAGGAACCGGGAGGCGAAGAAGAACAATTGGGGTACAGGATCGCCATCTTCGACTTATGGTAACAAGAGACCGATTCTCCAGTATCAGAGCAATAGCTGATCTCCTCTCCTTTCTGTCTCCTAATGAAGATCGCCCTATCATACTTCAAACACTTTACCGCAGAATTAGAGCATTTGGCTTGCATTCGCATCGGCCACATCTTCTGTTACCACTAACGGCTCAACACCGATAGCCACGTTTGAAGTGGTGTGCCACGCCATTAGAACATAGGGTGGCATAAGGTGGTCTTTAGTGATGAATCCCGATTTTGTTTTGGAATGCATGATGGCCGCATGAGAGTCAGACGAAGACGTGGGCAACGTCGCAATGTTGAATTTTCTTGTCCGAGGCATGTGCAGTAAACTGTGGGGATTATGATGCGGGATGCTATAACTTATGAGGGTAGATCTCGTTCGGTATTCGTCCGAAGCAATATGAACGTCAGCGATATGTGGATCACGTGATAGAACCCCATATTCTTTCACTTCGCCAATTGGAAGACCCACTTTCTCAGCAAGATGATGCCCGTCCCCATATGGCACGATATTCTATGGACCACTTTACAGAGGCTAACGTCAATCTCTTGTTATGACCACCCTGATCTCCGGATCTTTCGTCCATCGAGTATGTTTGGGACATTATAGGGAAAAGACTGGAGAACTCACTTCATCCTTCGCAGTCGCTGTAAGCTTTTCAGCACGAATACAGCATGCTTGGAATACAATACCTCAAAAGGAAACCATTTGTTAGAATCGATGCCGTGAAGAGTGGGGGAGTGTGTAACCAATAGGGCGGAACCAACCTATTATTAATAAAAATTTTGCTTATATTTTGATCCTTTCTTGAAATTTTAGTCAATTGCTACTACACCTTTTATTAGTTAAACTAGAAGCCGAGCATTCTCCTAGAATGCGGTCCTTGAAGAAGGTGGTTTTTTTAAGTCGGTCCATTCGCTCGAAAAGTTTCCACTTTTAGAATGTGCAATAGGCTTTAAGTAGTTTTCTTTTGTTTTTACACTATGTCGTTTTTGTCTTCAATATTTGTTTTAAGTTTTTTGTTAGTATTTTTCCAAATATTGAAACTCCTTTTATATTTGTTTATTTTTTTCCCTATTGCCTTTTTCTCATTTCGTTTTCCTTTCCCTATCTCTATTCCCTTTACCTATTCTTGTTTCCTATTCTTATTCTCTATTCCCTTTTCCTTATTCCCTTTTCCTATTCCTTTATCCTATTCCCTTTCCCTAGTCCCTTTCCCTAGTCCCTTTCCCTATTCCCTTTACACATTCCATTTTCCCATTCCCTATTCCCTTTACACATTCCATTTTCCCATTCCTTATTCCCTTTCAACATTCTCTTTTTTCATCCCCTTTCCCTATTCATTTTCCCTTTTTCTATTCCCTTTCCCTCTCCCTATTCCCTTTACTCATTCTTGTTCCTTATTATCATTCTCTACTGCCTTTCTGTATTCCCTTTCCCTGTTCCCTATTCCCTTTTCCTATTCCTTTTCCCTATTCCCATTCGCTATTTCCTATTCCCATTCTCTTTCCCATTCCCTTTCTCTAATTCTCTTTTTTCTTGTCTATTTTCCCTATTTCCTTTTATAACATCCCATAAGTTACAGTTTTTAAAAAATAGTTGGCGATTTTCCCTATATTTCAATTTTATTCCCATTTTATCCATTTTATTTTTTCAAAAATTAATATCAGAATCAAATTTAGCGAACCTTTTATTGGTTAAACATTTCTGCCAAGTTTGATCAAAGAATTCCGACCCAGAACGGGAGAATTCTTTCAATCACCAGACATTTAATCACTCCGATTTTTATAATAGAAGATAAATTACGATTACATAGTTAGATATCTTTAGTATCCTGATTCATAGTGTTACACACAGACACACACATACGTGGAGATGTGTAAAACGTAACCTAATACGCATAGTAACATGATTTTCATCCAACTGAATAACTAGAAATAACTGTCGACATGTATGTGATTGATTTGCTTGCACTAACTTAGCTGGTTGGGGGCCTCATGTGTGTTTTGTGTGTGTGTTTGCAGGCTTGCAGGCCAGTAAACACTTGTGCCACGTATGCAATAAGAACTTCTCGTCCAGCTCGGCCTTGCAGATACACATGCGGACACACACGGGTGACAAGCCATTCCGATGCACCGTTTGTCAAAAGGCCTTCACCACCAAAGGAAATCTCAAGGTAGGAATTAACTACTCGCCCCGCCGCCGCTGCCGCCGCCAACGCCGCCACTGTCTGCTTACATTCTATCGCTATTCTCACTCTCTCACTAACCGGATCTCATCAAACGGACCACCTGTTGTCCGATTTATAGATGAGACGTACATCTATGTATGTAGTTGTGAGGAAAAATCACCGAAACTCTTCACCTGCCAACTGTCCCCTCCGTCCTACACGCATTCTTTCGTCCCATCGATATGTTGTCTATACTTTAGATTAGTGATTTTAATAGTTGTTTATCCGATCTAGGTTCACATGGGCACCCATATGTGGAGCAACGGAGCGTCGCGACGCGGGCGGCGCATGTCCCTAGATCTACCACCCATTCCCATGACGCCCAAGGATTCCGAATTTCTGCAGCGGAGACCCGATCTCTTCTACCCGTACCTCCCGGCTCCATTCCTTAACGGCATGCAACAAAAAGTAAGTAAATTAAAAGCGATCAATGGAGACCTTCGTTTTATTATATATATTTTTAATGGTTTTTATCAATCATTTAAAATTTAGAGAGTGTCACTTTTATGTTAATGGCATCCAACATTATTGTTCTTTCTTCCCAAGCACCGTAGAGGACGCTGTAACAAATCAAATAGTGATATAAAACGGTTGGTTCATGTTTCTAAAGCTTCATACACTTAGTAGTTTTTCAGATATGAAGAATTGAATTAAATGAATGAATGAATGAATAAATATTAAAACAATATAGTATTTTTCGCATCAATGTTGGACCAAACGCATATACAAGGGGGAGGGGGTAATAGGGATAATCATACCCTCTCTATTTAGTTTTCTTATAGACATCTCTATTCTCTTTAATATTTAGAAGTATATTTTTAATTGATATTATAAGATTCCTTTTAATATTCTATTTTAGAACGTTGCAAATAATAATAATAATAATAATAAAGGAATTTATTAGCAACACATGAACCAGATCATATACATATATAGGTACAAAGATGACATTTTATGGTGCTAAAGAGACCGTATCACCATGTGGTGTTCTGCCTACAGCCCCATTAAGTAATGAAAAACAGAAAAATGATAATTATAATACAAAGATAATAAAAAAAAAGAGTAAATGAAAAGTAATTAAATGCAGCCTTAGGCAAGGCGCGCACCGAAATGGCGTGGGGGTGGCGTGAAGGTGACGTACCTGTGGCGTGGTAAGTGGTGTCACCTAAGCACATGAAAACCATTTGGCTTGTTCAAGATACCACACCACATTGGTGCGCGCTAGTCAATTGGTTTTCATGTGCTTAGGAGACACCACTTACCACGCCACTGCTACGTCACCTTTACGCCACCCCCACGCCATTTCGGTGCGCGCCTTGCCTTACAATATAACAATATGTGCACGTGGGAATTGTTAAGTTGGTAATCTTGGTAATAGTTATAGTTCCAACAACAACCGTTTTAACTTTCTTTTAAGTAAGGGAATCGAGCACACAGTATACCCCCTTGAAATTATATATTTATTCAGTGTAACAGCGGCGCTGTATGAGAGACCTCTTTGTGAAATCTTTGTGTTGTAATCATTGTTATTCGAAGTTTATATATTTGGATATCTTGTTCCTACGTCGGCATGTTTATTGCACAACCGTTAGTATGGAAACCAATAAGTAGCACTTAGTTCTGCATATTATAAATATTAAGAAAATATGCATTATAGCATGTAACACGAATGGGGTGCAATTATTATCGATAAAAGTGTTCCAAGTAGCAACTTTGAAATGTTTACTCCGTGAGGGCGGGCTTGTAAATGCCGAGGCAAAGTGGGGCTCAACATCGATCGTTGGGAAGGGAGGAAGTGGGGCCGTATAATTCCGTTATGATCAGTACGATTTGGCAACTTGTAGCTTATTTTGTATAGAAACGCGCATTCAAAATGATGTCATTCTATCCTGTATATTATATCGAGTGTCTCAGCCCATAGGTCCCGGGCTATAACTTTTTTGTTTTTAAATATTTTTTTAATAAAATTCTATGCGTGTTATTTATTATAACTTTTCAATTATTTAATCTGTTATAATTCATTATTTTGTTAAGTTATTTTTTATCACTTCCGATTTTACCAGAAATATTGTCGAATTTAAAATGTTAAATCGAACGCCCAATATATTTTGACAAATTTAGATTCTACGTAATTATCTGAGTCCGAGAACATATTCGTTGTTAGTTTTCGCTAAATGGATTACCGTAAAATGAAATGATTTGATAAAAATTTTGAACTTTTATATTTTTTATATAAATTTTCCGTCAACTTTTTAGGCCTGTAAAAGTGTCCTGCAATACGATCAGCTACCCATCTTTTGCTCTTTTTGAAAAAAAAATCCAATGTAATTTTTCAAGACACACCCCATTACTTGAAAAACATTTGATATTTAAGGTTTATTTGAATTCCATATACTCACAGAACAAGAAAGAAAGACAAAAAAAATCCTGCTACTTGCAAATTTTATCAAAAAACTACTGTTTCAAACAGAAATAAACATTATAGCAGGTAGGTGTAAAAACATAATGTGAGTGAGTAAATAAACATAAACTTATATATATGCTCTTTAAATCTTGCAAAAAAGAAATGTTTTATATTTTCGTGGCATAATTTTTCAAGTCATTCCTACAACGAAAAATAAAGTGAGCCGGTTACTTAGATAGTATACAAAAACTTTGAGGTTAAGATGCTTTATAATGTAGTAGTACAAAAAAAATGCCACACATAACAACTAACAACAGTTCGTACTACATCAACAGCTAAACTGGAACTGGGGCCCGGGCTCAAGCGATTATAGCCCACTCCCCATGTTTTTTCTTCCTTATAATACTCTAATAGTTGATATAAAAGATATATTTATATGTTGTTATGGAACATATGATAAATTTCATACACACCTGTTTGTAAATCCAGTATATATGTGGTATTAATTAATTTGCATCGTAGCCGTGGTAATTAGGTATATAAGTTTATCGTATGGTAACTGTATGATTTCAATGTAGTTTCTTTGGTATCGATACTACTTTAAAGGAGTGGAGACTCAGTGTAGCTCGTATTAAATGAGTTGGGGACCATATTATCATAGAGGGATTACCCCTACTACCCCCTCCCCCTTGTATATGGTTGTTGATAAAAATATTCTTAAAAAGATTGTTTCATTTTTCGTCAAATCAAATCAATTAAATTACATTTCTGTATGGATATTCTGTGGATCCTTTTCTACAACAGCTTTGGTTTGTCAGTGCGAGGAAACTCCATTCTGAAATAACTTGGGATGTATGCAAGCTGATGTTGGAGGTATTTTGTGTAGTTCATGTTTAAATTTCTGTGTAAATAATTATTTCACATTTTACAACATTGAGTTAGTTATATAAATGTAAATGACAGTTTAAATTGAAAATCAAAATTTTAATATGTATAAGTTGGTGGGCATTGTTAGGGTGATTCAGCGTATGATATAGCGGCAGAATTATTTTGATTTTTAAATTGGAATTTAAGAATTCAAAATATACTGGTTAGTAGTTGATGTTTGATTTAAATATTGAAAATAAGTGTACTCACCTTGAGTAAGAGTCCGTATAATCTTTACATGTTTTTGATATATTATTAAACAATAAATTGTGCATGTTATTGATATTGACATTGTCTTATTTAAATATAAAAGCATTCAACACATTAAATGATTAAAATTAGACTAGAAATTTAATATTTATTGAAGTAAAAGTCTAATAATATACTCTCTGTCTATTTTATGTTTTATCCACGTTATTGATATATCATACAAGTAAAGACAATCTTCTGATTTGACTATTTTTCTCAAGTATTGTATTGAAAAAAGAAGCAAAGTTTCCGCTTGTCTCACAGAAAAAGATGTGGATTAATTTCATGAATGCGACAGATAGAGATAGCCCTACTACTGCTTTGTTTAAGTACAATTGGTTTTTATTATGGCACCTGTCAGTTATCAAATCTAACCTATAGCGTCGTTAGTTTGTGTATTTGTTTTATTATCAGTTATTTCTCGCCCGTTTTTCGCTTTCTTTCTATATTTTGCAAGAAAAAATTGTTCTTTTTAGAGCATAGAGCCTTCTGTAAAGTTTTCAGTCGTGTAATACGGTTTGAACGCAAAATTTGAACTTAAACTCAAAATCGAATTTAAATTAATACTGAAAAACCGCGCATAAGATATCCTGTTTATACGGTTTTTAATTTGACTCAGAAGTATCAATTTGATGCATACGGACAAAAATCGATGACGTTGGTTAAAACATAAAATAGACAGATAGTACAAGTTATTGACTTAGAAAGCACAACACGTACAGCCATCACGGCAACCTACCTACTACTGGTAAAAAAATGTAAAACCACTCATTGGATAAAAAGAGGGGAGATATCAGACATATTCATGAGCTCATAGCCATCTAGTGAAGGGGGATTGTATCTTTGGATATTATTTAACATACAAGGATAGGTATTTGTAAAGAAAAGCCAGGAAAAAGTGTATATTTGTTATTAATAAAAATATTAGGCGGGCAATCCTTTATTATAAATCACAATAATATACATACCATGTGATTCAAAATGATTGTCGTAAAAAAAAACTGTTTTCCGGAAAAATTTATCTATACTTATTACCAATTTAATGAGCGAAGTTAGCTATGGTTTTATCTAACAGACTATATCAATTTACAAAACTATTGTATCTGGTCTGCAGAAAATCCACACGAATTTCGAGAAACGCATTGCATCCGTAAAAGTTGGAGTTTGGTTAGCTATGTCCAGGCAACGAATAATAGGGCCAATTTTCTTCGAGGAAACTGTAACAGCCCAACGTTACCAACAGATGTTGGAATTGTTTATTGCAGAGTTACAAGAAAATGAGCTTGAAGCAGGTTATTTCCAGCACGATAATGCTCCAGCACATACTGCTCGACAAACCTGCCAATATCTTCAACAGTTTTTTGCTGACAGGTTCGTTAGAGCAACAAAGATGGCACCAAGATCGCTGATTCTACCCCATTAGATTACTTTCATGTTCGGCTATCTAAAAAAATGGATCTATAGAAACCGCATGCATACCATGGAAGAACTGAGAGATGCAGTTTTATCACTTAATAATTATACTAATGTGTGTTATAATTTTAAAGTAATAAATAAATTTAGTTAAACATCAGTAGTACTGAATTGTAAAATCATAATTAGTAAGTTAAATTAATTACATTTCATTTTTACAAGCAGAAACACCAATCCATAGTCGTTTATATAATGCGAGTTCAAATATAGGTTACGTTTTCCTTATTTATGACAGATCCGTTTACTTTCTTATGTTCCAACACTGACTTAGTTCAAACCTTCATTACAAACACGCGGCATATACCTACACCCTGTTACTATCTATAGGAGCGGATTTGACAATCATTTTGAATCTATGTGTATATGCATATCACATTGGAATATGTATATAGTAGATTTATTTATTATTTTGTTGTAGTTGGAAGGCTATGAGTCATATAGCAGGAACCGACACTGTATTTTCACTATAATAAGTCTTTTATTTTGTTTGTTTTGTAGCTTAACTTGTCTTTGTAATTCAAGGAAAATTAAAGTCATATATTATTATTAAATATACGTTATTGTTTCTTCCAGTTAAACGAGATATCGGCGGTCCAGAATCCCCCCAACGGTCTGGCGGCCGCAGGAGGTAAATACAATCTATTGGGTTTCGGCTATCCGCCCCCAGAAGTGTTGCGCTCTCAAGCCAATTCTCCCGAGCGGCCCTCATCGAGGCCTCCGAGTCGAGAGCCGGAACGTCTCTGGGACCTGCACTTCGAGCGAAAGGCCAGCAGCGAACCTTCCAGAGAGGAACTGCTGCCATCTACCAGGGAGGGACTCTCCGCCTGAAACGCAACCGTCTCCTCCTTATCCTCCAACATGTTCCTAATATAGAAATCGCTCGCGCGCGTGCAAATATACCACGCAGATTGAGAGAGAGAGAGAGAGAAAGAGAGATCGATAAATATCTTTCGACGGACTCGCGAGGGCGAGAGAGAAGAGAAGCTTTCGTAGCGCCCTCTATGTATATGTAAATGTAACTAGTCTACGAGCGGATCGGGGCAATGCATACTGTGATACATCAGCTGTAGGGAGCGGCACATCCGGCCACTGAATACCGCTGTGTTTCTTTCGTTTTCTTTTAGTTAGTTAATAATATAATAAGTGAAAAAAATAATAAAACGACTTTTAAGTAATTAATTAATCGATCGATTTTATCATCAAGAGTATGAAAAAAATGTGAACGTAAACGACGAGAATGAGGCAAATTAACTAGTATTGAGATTATTTAATTAATAATGAGAATATTAGATCCTACTTTTGTATCATATACTATATTATAATGATTAATTCAGATATATCCTAAATACGATGATGATGTTCATTAGAAAACAAAAAAAAAGGGAATAAATAAATAAATGACGATAAAAGAAAAAACGTGAGCGACGATGATGACATTGTACGATATCTATAGATATAATTTCGTATACCGTTTGCTGTGTTATATGATAATTATTATTATGTTAGGTTATACATGCATATAAATATTATATTGAATAAAATACATAGTGAAAAATACAAACTAAATAGGTTTAGAGAAGAAATGTATGTAAAATGTGCGAATATATTATTATTATATTATATTATAAATATATTATTGTGTCCCATGGACATTGTGGCATCGCCAGTATATCTCTAGCTTTATCACATCCTCTCCGTACGGCCCCTACTATTTTATTAATTTCAAATAGTTCTCGATTCTTATCCTATATACCCCAGGTAACTGGGTGACGTAAAATGACGTTTAATCGACGTGAATATTACGTATTATATTGACGTCTGTTAAACGTCATTTTGCTACTTGGGACATAGTTTTTAGTTAATTTGCATTTTTTTTTTGCGGATCGCTATCCCATACATATTTTATACGTTAAATGTTAATAATACGAAAAAGAAAGAGAAAATAAGCAGAGAAGATCGGGGTGCAACAGCATCGTAAATCGTGTATACGTACACACAAAAAAAAAGGCATTTTACGAGATATACAACTGTATGTAGGTATGATAGATACACAACATTCTGCTGTGGTTACTCATGAGACTGTGAAACGAAACATGCACCATTACCGTACTGACGTGCTTAAAAATGGTATGCGAAACATACACACACTTCTTAACCAATGACGGCTTTTCCCCAAACAGCTAATCAACACCTATCTTCAAAAAACGATTAATTAATTGTGGAATTCTATAATGCATATCCAAGCGTCTGTTAAATTATCTGTAAGACTGTAAGTTTATATTATGGATGCTTACAGTTAACCTTACAGGCGCTACAGATTTGCATAGAATCTACCATAAGTGGGGTATGTACCACCGAAGACAAAAGTTTTAACTCAAAATTAAAGAGAGAAATATTCAAATACTGAAGAAACTCTAATGATTCTATCTCTATTTATGTCAAACTTGAGTCAAGACTTTTTTCTTTGATAGTACCTACATATTAGTAGCGGGCGATTCGATTGAAAAAAAAATTCGATAATACTAAACAATTAGGCAATCGATTTTTATGGGTAAATCGAATCAATCAAAACGAATTTTAAATTCTCATCGAATTCAAAATCGAATCACTTTTACCGATTATAATCGTAAAGCCAGAAAATCTAATTAGAAAATACATAAAAATATATACTGTAATCGTCAAAATTTAACTAGAGTATAGGAAGCTGAGGATAAGCGCCAGTTTAAAACAGAAACAGACATATAGCCGTGTCTCCCACCACATGTCTCGCCCAATTCGTCTCAACATTGGCATCGGTGCGTATTGCAAGGTTATTTTATGTATAGTATACTAAAATTAAATTTTGTCGACTACGGTATAAATAGGCATTTGCAAACAAATTCATTCTTGTAACACGTATTCGTTATGAATATAAATATATATTTATTTCAAATATTAAGTGGATTTTTTTTAAAGAAAGAATATGGATTTATCCTAGTGGTAAATTATATTTATTAGTATGTAGTACAGTATAAACCTTACAGTAGTTTCATCAGTCGTCGCGCCTTTGATGTTTTGTCTATACTTTTAGGAAATTCGCGATGGCGTTTGGCGGCTATATTTTGTCACTAACACAATTGCTAAATTGAGAACGACATACCTATATACTGCAACAGACTGACACATGACGAAATCGCACACATCAATGTCATCTATACAGAATAAAGAATGGACGGCTTTAGGTTAAGATTGCTTGTAAAACAAATTAAAATAGTTTTGTTACCAATTCGCCCACCTATCGGACACCGCGAATTTCCTGGGGCCCATGTTTGAACCAATGTACCGGCATGTGAACTACAGGATATACTACATATATACTCTGGTGATGTGTTCAATATTTATTTTATTGTAATTAGACTTAAAATATTAGAAACATGTTAGTCAAGATCTGTTTATTTTACTGTCTTGTAATTCTATTTTCAAGGGGTGATTAAACATCTTGAAATTAACGTAAAAATCTTAACAAAAGGTACATAACATCGAAATGTTAATGATAAAAAAAAATGTGGTTTTTATTGGTGGTTTTTTATGTCGAAGTGGTGATTATACATATTAAATTAAACATTTTTTTAATGTTTTTCTAAAAGTCCGCTTTACGCTAATTGTTATGCGTTTATTGAACGCAAAGTTGTAAACCTAAAGGAAGATCTTCAGGTTGTAAAGGCCGTAATTCTTGTACATGGAAAGGATACAACTGATTCTCACGCAGTAATCTCTAGACAATTCCATTTGATACATTCACTTGGCAAGAAATTTTTCGAGTACTACTTCTTCGGCATCCAAAATTCGTTAGTATCGACCAGTACACCATCCTGACGACCTTGACGTGTTACAATGCAAGAATCCAGATGTGAATAGGTTTGGTTGTTAGGAAACATTGGCGACATCGACTTGCAACAGCAGAATTCTAGCGTATATCCCCATAAGTTAACAACATGTCAGCGTATTCACTCGCTGGTACGATAGCTCATTTTTACCTTCCTTATCAAGATTTATTCCGAAGAATTTACATCAAATCAGCAATGCAGTAACAACTAATGAAACAGCTTGCCCTGACAGATGTAGGAAGAGTTAGAGACATCAACCTATTTCATAGAAAACGCCACCTGGGGCCTGTTCCATAAAAGTACAATTACAATTTACAGGTGATATTTTTTTACAATCTGCTCAAAATTTGACTTACGGGGTTGCAAAATCTAACATAAAGTCAAATTTTGACAGATTGCAAAAAAATCACTGTAAATTGTAAATGTACTTATGCAACAGCCCCGCTTCTGTTCGGGCTGTCGATCATTATTGACGTGGACACCACTGGCGACCATTATACAGGGCCTTTTCGGAAAAAAAAGTATACTCTTGGGTTGCCAAGATTGTGACAGCAAAATTTTGCAATTTGAGTTTGAATAACTGCCATATTGACAAGTACTGAAATTAATATTTTTTTTCTCTTCTTTTTAATCTTTTTAAGGTTGTACCTATTTCACTTTTTATTTGTTATTTAGATGGTTATTTGGTTATATGGTTTTGTACGATTTAGTTTTGATTTAAACCAAAGTGTCATCCTTTGATTGTCAGAGGTGTCATCAGCTGTGTCTGCCATTACTATTATTTGGCCGTGTCAAAAAAGCAGTTCTCATGCACTCAAATGTCATGCAGATGTCGCTACTTACCGAAAAGCTTGTAAGTCAAATAGATATATAAGTAACCGAATTGGCCGCAATTGTATCAGCTTAGGCGCCAAATTTAAATTATCATTGTAGTTACACCAGAGATAATATATAGTACAAATACATTTACACCCCCCCCCAATTTCTAGTGAGGAAAAACAACGCCACCATGATGTAATGAAACTTAGCTGCGCTTTTTCTACTGCTTTAACTTAATTTTTTCTCTCCAGTCCTAACCAGATGGAATATGTGGAAGATATAATAAAAGATTGAAAACGCGACAGACACAAGCAAAGTATATGATAAATTACTAAAAACAACAGTGGTGATATGATACGTTAAAGTATATACAACAGTAACTCTGACCAAACATTATTTCTAACTCCAAATAGTTTAGAATGACAGCACTGACAGCTATAGAATTGACTAAATATAGTGACTTTTGTAGCCAACCGCCTACAGCTGAATCAGCTGGACCCTTGATTCCGCCATATTGTGTCCAAAGAAGATTGCTTTCCCTCTAGCACACTGTCGTTAAGTTACCAAAAATAATTGTGGGAAATTTTAATTTGGTTGCCTGAGTTAATCAATTGAGAATACATGTTATGAGAATGAATAGCGGCCCTTTGTTCATCGTATACTTCAAGTTACAGCGCAAATGCCTATTTATATATATTTTTATGTATTTTCCTATTAACATTTTTCACTTAGCGACTATAATAATCGGTAAAAGTGATTCTAGTCTTAAAATTCGATTAATTCATAAAATCGATTTTTTTCGAATCGCCCACAACTAACACAAATGCAAAGAAATAATTTTCCTTCCACAATCTCATTTCAACATCATTTTATCACCAATCTATTTATTTAATTCATTTTCTTGCTCGGAATAATATTTTTATTTTAATATAATTTAATCAATCTGGATTACGAAAAAAAAAAAAAATAAACAAACAGGCAGTAGATATAGTATATCGTTTAGAGCTGAGAATTACACAAAAAAAAAACTGCGTACGACTCGAAAGGGGTAATCAAGAAAGCGTAAACGCTCTACGCTTATAACAGAAAAAAAAAACAAAAGATACGCTAAAAGTACTGTATGTAAATGTAATTTAAAATGTTTTCATTTCAGGATAAATGTACAAATATTTTTAACTGGTACACACATACTACTAAACTATGTCTGTATTTATAAAGTCGTACAAGCCAGTTAAGAATCTGTTTAATTATAAATTATAAATATTTATCACATTCACCCAAGTGGTTTTATTTTTATTACCCGTCTTTAGCACCTCTCTTTTTATCCTTTTTCTTCCGCGCCTTCCGTCAGGATCGGATTTAGATCTCACGTGGGCGTAAAATAATAAAAAATGTAATATGGAGATCGACAGCAAGGTACAAAGTTTTCTTTTCTTTACAATCTTTACATCTAACCTACACCGCCATCTGTAGGCGATCGCAGTCGCTATATCACTATAAACAAACAGAAGAAAGACTACAGTGTTTTCCCGCCGATCGCAGAAAGAATCGTACAGCAATACGGCTCTGTGGCGAACGTGTATTCCGGATTTGTTAACCTGAGTGCCCCCAGCGCGTTAAGGCATCCAAATATTCGTAGAAATTAACCGTCTGGCCAATATATGTCATCGTTTATGTGATGGAATCGTTTACCCGCGCGCGTGTAAATCTATTTAATTGTGAAATTATAAATTATAGTAGAACGACAACATTGTATAAATATTATTCGAAGCCACTAAAAATAATTGCCTAAATATTTTCATATAATTTTTTTAATGGACTATTATTTTATATTTATGTGTTTCCAAGAAGTTAATAGTGTACCTGCCCATATATTTTACCATGGAAGTATTTACTAAGTAATAATTTAATCCGGTTGAGTGTTTACGAACGTAAATACTATTGTGAAATCGGGGCGAATTTAAGCAATACGAGTGTACCTAAATGTATATTGTACCCGCATGCGAACTGTATATCTGGGTTTAATACGAAACTAATTTTAATCGCTCTGAAACTGTAAAGACGCTACTAAAAATTAAATTACTTAATTCTCTTGCTTGGTAGGTGTGTGCCTTCTTTCTATTCACTCTAAAAAAAAATTAACTTTCATATTTCGAGAAATTTTAACCATTTATACTGGTAAAAATACTGAAATGTGGGGAAATAATATGAAATTGTTATTAGAAATTATACTTATATATTAATATGATTAAATTAAGTTATTGACGATTCAACCAAAACAGTTTAATTGAAGAATTCAATATTTAACGTAAATAGAAAGAATATGCACTGTAAAATAAATTAAGATTATCCCAAAATTGTTAAATAAGTGTTTTCAAACAGATGATATGAAAGTAAAAAGTTATCGAAACGCAAAGCACAGATACAAAAAATATGTGACTAAGAATAAAATTGATTCAGTTATTAAGAAGTTTAACCATAAAACTACAATTTCACATATATTAATTCCAATATATTTCAATGAATTATTCACGTATTTTAATATGTACACTTCTTACAGGAAAAATCGGGACACCAGCAATTCAGAATTTTAAAATTTCTTGATTATAAATGCAACTTTCGGAGGACGTATTCACTTATCATAGCCATAAAGCACTTAATTATGTATATTACTGCGATCAAAGGTAACGACTAGGAATTTAAACAGAAAAATAAATATATAGAAAGAAAAAGGTTTAGGTATAGAATAAACAAATCGGAGTTTCGATGGCGGTGTTTCCTGTAGAAATACCAGTGAAAAAACAAATACATAACAACAAAAAGAACTCTTGAATAGACGGCTTCATTTAGAAATATATATGTATTTAACTTGTTTGATGTTATGTAGAGATAATTCTTTTTTAAAAAAACATGTGGTGACGGGATTTTATTATTTCAAATTATGTTACTTATTAGTGCTGCTTTGATATTAGTAATTACTTACGTCCGATTATATGCTCGCGAGTATTAGTTTAGCAATAGACAATATGTCAGTCAGCCTCCTCAGTATTTGGGATAGAATGTGATTTTCGCAGATTTATTGATTACACTATTAATATCTGTATTAATTACTATTGTTGTTTTAATATTCTTAAATACTGTATTACTATAAAGTTTCCTTCTATCTATAAAAAATACCAAAACCAGGTTTAAGATTATTTTATAAATTCTTAAATAAAGCGAATTAAGTTTCGCAAAGAAATTATTTTAATTTTATGAACCCTCCGCTTTATTGTATTTTTCAGGAAATATATGTTAGCTATCGCCTGTGTAATCTGACGTCGTTGATCTATTTTCTTGAGATATGGCCAACACTGGGTCTCTTTACAAAAAGGACAGGTTTATTAGCAATTATTTAAATATTATTTGAATTTATAATTACATAACAAACATTGTAAGAAAGCATATTGTTCGTCAATCTCAGTGCTAAAAATATTTATTTTTTGAATTTGATACATTTAATACTTTTTTCGTTGCTACTGCCTGAAGCTTGTTAGAGACTAAAAGTTTAGCTATATTCCAATAAAATAGAAGGACATTTGGATTACACAGGATAGGTAAGATATATTTCTTGAAAATACGATAAAACGGAGGGTTAATAAAATATAATAATTTCTTTTGCGAATTAATTGCTGTAAAAATGTTATAATCTTAAACTGTTTTTGGTAATTTTTTAAAACAAAGAAAATATATTTGTAGCAATACAATATTTAAGAATACTAAACAACAACAATAATGAATACTTAATAATAGTGTAATTAAATCAATGTGAAAATCACTTTCTTAAAAAACTCAGGAGGCTGATTGACATATTGTCTATTGCTAAAGCAATTACTCGCCGAGCATAAATCAAAACTAAAGTAACTAATATCGTAGTAATAGGTCATATAATTTTTAAAATCCCATCGCCATATTGCTTAAAAAAGAATTATCTCTACATAACATCAAACAACGTTAAATACATATACAAAAAAATATATATTATCTCGAAATGGTGCCGCCTATCAAGAGAGCCTTTATTTTTATGTATTTTCTTTGCATTAAAATTTCCGATACTTCGGTAGTTTCTAAGGAAACACCGCCACCAAAAATTCCATGTGTGTTTATTTAATGTATAAACCTTTTTCTCGATATATATTGATATTTCTGTTTAAATTTTTAGTCTTTACCTTTGATCGCAATAATACACACAAAAAAGTGATTTATGGCTTTGATAAGTGCATATATCCTCTGAAAGCTGATTTAAACCCAAGAAATTTTAAAATTCAGGATTGGCTCGTGCTCCGATTTTTTCTGTGAGAAGTTCATAACCACGATTGGGAGACATGTAACCATTGAAGTTTGTTTTTTTTCCTTTTAAAATTGAAATACCAGAAGGATGGACCAGCGTAATGATCTAAAAACAAATAAAACAACAGCAGTATCTATTTGATATTACAAAACTAATATTAATTATTTCGCTAACCACTAGTTGATAAATTAAGGATTTTATATTTAAATATTGTATGCTTATACCAACCCCACTGTGCCCATATTTAATTTACACATTGATTCAAGCCACTAAAGAGGTATGAAATATTCATTTATAAGCGTGCTTTACCCTACTAACTACCTAAATATCATGCCGTAACCTATCTAGTTCTTTAGCAACATTACTAAAAAATTCCCACCATTCGACCGACTCGTTATCTCTAATATCTGTTTCGCGTCGCGGCCAATTTAACCCCTAGCTAATGCCCTACCTTCGTAACGCGACCGCCACTCATCAGTGAGTGACATTCAAATAAGACATGCCCCGCTGTATCTACCCCACCACATTCACAATGCGAATCATTAACCCTCCCAATTCTACATAAATATGATTTAAAATTACCGTGACCTGTTATTAATTCTACCGCCTGATACGATAAATTAACCCTCATTTCCCTAAAACGTGTAACGCTACCGATAAATTTCCTAGTCCACCTCCCATTTAATGTAATATCCCACCTACCCTGCCAATCATTATCAAGTTCATCCCTAAACGCTTTTTTAATTACGGCTAGTCCGAAATTAGCCCACCTCTTTATTCGCGCTATCCCCCCTAAACACCGCCTCTTTCGCTAATTGATCTCCCCTCTCATTACCGATTGTACTTACGTGAGCGCTAGTCAAAAAAAAAATTACACCTCCCTCACATAACACATCGCAAGCATCTAATAACAAATCAGTCGGATTTTTCTAAATTCCCTAACGCCTCTAATACAGATAAGCTATCAGTTATAATTCACTACGTCTCGCATTAATTCCCATTGCGCGCTATATAAACGTACTGCCTGATTTATTGCAACTAATTCTACCTGAAAATTATTGCAATGATCTCCCAATTTAAACTTTTGATTATATATCCCAATACTCCTATTAAAAACAACAAAAGCCTCCCCTGTACCATCCTCACCCATCGACACATCCGTAAAAATTTCTAAACCCTCTCCAAAAGTGACTATAAGTTTGTTATAGGTAATACTTTTTAATTCCGCGGGATGAATTCGGCCCCCCTAGATCTACTTGCCTTTCCAAATCGCCCGGTTCTAAGCTAATTGCCATTCCCGTAATTAAATCCGCCAAACCTTATTTTATTTGCGTCCCCACGAAATGTAGCGTCTGTAAGTCTGTAAGCATCTACAATACATGGTAACAAACTTGTCCATAACTTATAGCCGCCACAGATGTGCATCAGAATTCCGCCATTAAATTCCCGAAAACGTAAATCTACGAGTAATAAACCCGAAATAACGCACGCCATCTGCCGAAATAGATAAATACACGTTCGCCCCTAACCGTTAACAATCTTTGCATCTCGATTATTTTTTTTTTTTGTTTCTTAACTTTAACATACTAAATGTGCTTTAAAATCCATAGCATATACAGCATAGGCATACACTATTCCTTCCAAATGTTGTGCTTTTAATCACCTAGTCCTTAGGTTAAGATATTAGTTTAGGTACATGTAATTTAATTAAACGACTTAAAAGTAGCTACCTCCAGGTAAGTCGATTATACGTATTTACGTTATATATTACATTCACACAACAGCAGCGTCAGGTATAAGAGAAACACTCACAATCATAGCTACCTACTAAAAAAAAATGAATTTCTTACAAGTACTGTGGATGATAATATTATTGTTTCCAACATTCCCAGTAAGTACATTTTCACTTATTATAGTGCAATCAATACCCTCCTATTTTGCCGCAGTGTCAAAGCTATAAAGTTACCGATCAAGTATTTTTCGACATTGCGATAAACGAGCAACCTGTTGGACGAATTGTTATAGGTTTATTCGCAGACATTGTTCCGAGAACATGTGAAAATTTTAAGGTTTTAGCAAACCGAAGGCCATAACAGCAGAAATTACACAGAAAGCATATTCCACAGGGTCATTCCAAGAATTTTTGATACAAGGTAGATGATTTTCCGATCGTACCAAAGTTTTTAATCTACGAGATCTATAATAGGTGGTGACATATTACATAACGATGGTTCGGGATCGATCAGTATCTATGGAGATCAGTTCGAAGATGAAAATTTTGATGTACAGCATGCAGCAGCTGGCTATGTTAGTATGGCAAATTCGGGTAAGCGCGCGTTGATAACGGAATAAACAGAAAGAAATGACAACAGGCGTTCACAAATCGTCATTTTGTAACGTTAAATCTGTTTACATTTTATTATATCGAAATTGCATCTAAATTTCTACATAAATATGTGAATTACATCATTTTAAGCACATTTTTCTTGTGTGGTGCCTAAAATTTAAAATAGAAAACCAAATATCACAAATTTCCATTTTGATGAATGTAAAATCAACGACCTTTCTAACATAATAAAGCCCCCTCATTTAAAACACGAATTTCGGAAAGTTTTGAAACGAAATAACCTAAAAACAACAATAGAACAATCACCCGTTATCATTTCTACTTATTCTGTAGCATTCATCGCTAAGTGCAAAGCTATAAAATAATATATAATAACAATAGGCATAACTTTTTCATATAATCAAATTACTATACATTTTTTTTATAAATATAGGTCCAGACAGTAATGGCTGTCAATTTTTTATAACTACTATTTCTACGCCATGGTTGGATGGAAAACATGTCGTCTTCGGAAAAGTAATTTCCATTTTAAACTTACATACCTGCTTGATATGAAGAACTGGAATATGTTTGTAGGTGATAAAAGGGCAAGCCATTGTAATAAAATCGAACGGCTTAAGACGGACATTAATGACAGACCACTCATACAAGCAACAATTATCAAATTCGGTATTATTCCAACTTTTAAACCCTTTTATACGACACATTTACATTATAGGTATTTAACTACGCATTAACTATGTTAATTACCTACCTAATAGTAGATTCTTTTTGGCACTTAGCTTGTGGACCTGGCTAAAAGAAGGCTCTTCCATTATCGTTTTCTTTTGTCATACTGGTTTTCTCCATTGGGTTATAAAGCGGCTGGACAATTATCGACCATTAATAAAGGAAGATTGAATATTTTACTATTTCATAAAAAAATATAAACTAGTTGTTGAGATACATGTAGTGCCATCTGTTATTAAGTAGCTTTTTTTAACGAGAAATAAATAAATTATTGATTCATATAAAGCAATTCTTTTAAGTATAATATCTATTGTGTAAATATTTTTTATTACCACTAATTTATTATGATATAATTAAGAAATAATTCTATAAATAATACAGCGTAATAGAAAACTAGAACAATAGATGTCTCTGCAATGACTTAATCGGACGATATGATCGGTTGTCAAAGTTTGAAAGTTGTCAGAGACTTCATTAAATATTGAATGTTATTCTGCAACCCTTTTAAGTTAATATGAATTTAAATGAAGAAATTGATGAAGCAGAATTTTACCACCAAGATTTTACGACAGCGTCAGAATGGGAAATTTTCATATCTCGGATGGAAGAGGCGATACGTGAATGGAAGCTTGAGGAATCGAAAAGTATCGATAAAGAATCAGCACTACAAGGACAGTGGTTGTGCAAATCTGAAAATTTATTGTTCGCAGATATAAAGTTTCAGTTAAATTTGTATATACACAAATCGGTAGTTGACTCAAAGAAATGTGAAAATGATGATGAAGAAGATGACAGTGATGAGGGTTGTGAAAAAAAATCTAATAACCCACTCGAAACAGATTTCGATTTTGTTTTGGATGACGGACGGATGATTCGAATGCAGACAAATGCATCTCTCGACGTGGTATGGACCTGAAAATATAGTCGTTGTTACTTCTCAAAGGATAATTCAGTATCGTATCACGCCAAGCCGCTAAAAATGATCTTTGAGGCTCTGGCAGTTATTGCAATAGCGAATACAAATTGTGAAATTCCAATATTTGTGCAAATCAGAGAGAAATGGCAGAAATTATATTTAGAGGCATTTACGAAGGAGACACCATTCGTACCAATTATGATATGATTCATTTAGGAAAGTGCCCACAACACTGTAGATATCTTAGCGGTTTATTAGATTTATTTAAAACAAAAATAATGTCTCCATTACCATTAGATACGATCATGGTATCTGTGCAATTAACCTATCATTTAATGAATTTTGGAAAATATGTGTGGAGGCAAGAATTACCAGACTTGGAGAATTATAGTTTCGATGCCAATTCTCTGATTGCATTACCTTTCGGTGTAACATTCGACCCAATCTCTTGCATAATGCTGAAGGCTGTATGGTCACAATTACCCGATCATCTGGTCGTTGATTCAGAAATTTATTCCGACCTAGATCCAATGCAAGCGCCTCTTTGGACAGCTACAGTAAGAATGACTGAGCAACCTGTGTGCCTTTTGGCGGATTGTCTCACCGAGTTCATCCAACTTTTGCACATTCATTTGACAATTCATGATGTATTAGGTGATTTTGTCGCTTCCATAAATAATGCTCCTGATAGCAATCCTTTAGACTTATTAACTGAACCACATATTCCCTCAATTTCTTCAGTGTTGAGAAGAGCTACCAGGAACTCCCTGACGACAACCAGAAATAGAAAGGTTTCGCCTCCTATACCTGAAGAAAGCTTAGAACCGTTAATTTACTTTCTCTTTCCTGATGCTGAAACCCAGTCACAATTTCCTTATAATAGTGAAAAGTTGAAGAGGGATAAACTACAGTGAAGAGGCTTGTGGATTTGTAAGTAATAACTCAACATTGTATTAATTACAATCTATATTTCAACTTTCTTTACCCAGGAGAAGACGAATACTTACGAAAACGCATTCAAGGGCTACAAAACCTGTGGCCATGATACACTGGTATGGAGATTGTCCATAGTATTAGCTCAAGCTGTGGGAATCGCTAGGTGGTACTAAAGGCTTGGCCCATTTCTGGTACGGATTTGCGAAGAGATGCGGTATCGTTGGGAAAAAGGATATCTTATACCTGGGTGAGTAAATTCAACAAACACAGTAACAGCTAATTGTATTTTTTTATACATATCACTATGCGATTTAAATAATGTTTATGTACATGCGATCAAGGATTACAATACAACAACCCAAGTAGCAGAGTGACGTAAAATGACGTTTAATAGACGTCAATATTACGTCTATTACGTCATATTGACGTCACTCTACCTGGGAATAGACAAAATTTATATGTTAAATGTTTTCTTATTGGTTGCATGAAGACGCAGTTTTGCTGATTTTTTTCATTCACTCTTCGTTTATACATCATGTCTAATTTTCATCACTAATTTTATATCGATTCATACGGCAGAAATTAGAAAAAAAATGAATAGTTTCTTTTTGAGATATTAAAAGATAAAACACCTTTAATGTAAATATGTATTATGTTTACATATTATGATAATGTGCTGATTTTATTGGTTAAACGGGTTTATATTAATTCATTATTCTTCTTATATCCTTTGACATGTTAACTTGCAACTGTTTTCTAATTATACAGGGTATTCCACGTAACTGGTTCATTAAAAGTTTATGATGTTCTATTATTTACTTATATTTGAGATTTTGGCACCAGTATCTGTTCGATTGAACTATAAATGTTAAAATACCTTAACCAAAATATCACTTCCGGTTGACCGGAAATGGATGTTCAACTTTCTTTATTTTAAAGAGAATGATATAATTTTTTATTCATTTTTGGATTCTACAACTATAAATACGTCAGTTTTCATTAGCTATTTCTATAGCTACATGTTGCCGTTTTTGAGTTATTTAAGTTTTTCTTTTTTTTTTAGTCATAATCATTGCATCATTGAGAAATTAATATCTCGATTAATACTGCAAGTAGAGACTTCCAAATTGCTATGTTATGAATGTAGATATAACTCTAAGAAACGGTAAGCCACACTTTTACATTCTAACATACAGGATGTTCAAAACTGAGGAACAAAGTGACATATTTTCAAATGCAGAAAACTCAATTTTTTTAAATAGAATACCCTGTATTTTAACTGGAAATTAGGAAGTAAATATCATCCCCTATAACTTTATATGAGCATTCCCTATACCTATCTTTAATAGATTTTAAGATATGAGCGACTTTTTGTTAAATAGACTAAGTAGTCCTATCTTTAAATGTTTGTAGCTGGCTCTGAAATGGAGTCACGTCAAATTCATGTATTATTTTTGAATAACCATACAAGAATGTCTATTCGAATAGTCATTTCTATTAATATTGCGTTGTACGAAAGTGTAATTACAATGATGTACATAAACACTTTTGGTTAGTCAATGAATTTGACATTAATCCCATTCAGAGCAGCACAAATACACAAAGAATAGGGCTACTTAGTCTGGTTTAACAAAAGTCGTTCATATCTCAAAATCTATTAAAGATAGGTATAGGGAATGCTGATATAAAGTGATAGGGGATGATATTTACTTTTTAATTCCGAATTAAAATACAGGGTGTTCTATTTAAAAAAAAAGAATACTTAGTTTGTTTAACAAAAAGTCGCTCATATCTCAAAATCTATTAAAGATAAGTATAGGGAACGCTCATATAAAGCGATAGGGGATGATATTTACTTCCTAATTCCGAATTAAAATACAGGGTGTTCTATTTAAAAAAAATGAGTTTTCTGCAATTTGAAATTATGACTTGTTCCTCAGTTTTGATCACCCTGTATGTTAGAATGTAAAGTGTGCTTACCCGTTTTTTAGAGTACTATATCTACATTCATAACATACAAATTTGGAGTCTCTACTCGCAGTATTAACCGAGATATTAATTTCTCAATGATGGCAATGATTATAACTAAAAAAAAAAGAAAAACTTAAATAACTCAAAAAACGGCAACATGTAGCTATAGAATAGCTAATGAAAACTGACGTATTTATAGTTGTAGAATCCAAAAATGAATAAAAAATAGATCATTCTATTTAAAATACAAAGTTTAGACATCCATTTCCGGTCAACTGGAAGTGATTATTTTGGTTTAAGGTATTTTGCATTTATAGTTCCAATCGAACAGGATACTGGTGCCAAAATCTCAAATATAAAGTAAATAATAGAACATCAATACACTTTTAATGACCGTTAACGTGGAATAACGCTGTATAGCTGTCTGCATTCAGTTATTGAAAAAAACATTTATGATTCACAAAAATCCAGAACACTGCACAAAGCGGTCAAAATTGAATGTAACTTTTACAGATGCCAGATAGTTATGTAAGCTTCTTCTGTATAATTATTCTTATTTTTGATACAACTTTCAAATCCTTCAAGTTAACATTTTATTTCACATTTATTTATTCCACACAATAAAATGCAAATACAATAACTGATATTTATGTCACTTTCATTTTACAATATGTACGTCAAGTTTTGTCAGCTGTTACCCCCACCATCTATAAAAAAAATCTTTAAAACCAATTCTGGAGCGATTTCAAACACAATGAAAATTATTCACACACAATTAATGCTTATAACGTCTCAGCTTCGACAATAAAGTCCACATTTTCAAATACTTACAAATATGGTTTAAAAATATTCGTCAGTAAAAAAAAAGTCTTAAGAGCATAATGAAATAAAAATCGATATATTAGGGATTTGAAATGTAGTGCATTACCGATGACAACTATATGATCTTGTTTGATTGGTTGCCTACTTACAACAACCGTCCATTCGCAGTCAATTTACAACATAGATGTGTTAACTTATTTTATAATTTTCTTAAGAAGCTATTAAATTTAGCGGAAGCTGAGATTTGAGATAAGAATTATCGTTCAATTTTGACTGCTTTGGCGATATCCAGGATTTTTTAATCCTAACGACTGCTATTGATACTTTCTTCTTAACACGTTTAGGAATTGTTGACTCGCTTTTAACTTTACCATAGTAAAGTTTATTCGAAAATATGTAAAGTTAGTTTTCTCATTTATCAATTTCTTAATCGATTTTTACATTTTTCCAGTTTATAGTAGAATTATAGCTACAATAAATAAAACTTGAAATTGAAAAAAACCAGAATATTTTCCTTTTTTTTGTGTTAGAGACTGTCTCTTCATCTTAGTAAATGTGCATAGTATATGTTAAAATATAAAACTAAATATGCCGTACTGCGGTAGGAAAAATACGGGTACAATACAACCACATATGCGTATAGGCGTAAATGTTCACAATGGCACCATCTTTGTATTAATGGGGTGCTCAATTTCTGAGTAAAAGTAAATTGGTAAGAAAGATTTCCTATTGGACGTCAAATTTTGCAATAACTATCATTTACAGTGCATCTGTATTGTAGGACTTCTATATCTTCTATTATCGTAATACACATCGGTCTATAATATTATGCATATGTGGTTGCATCCTCACTTTTCCCGTAGCTCATACGGTATGTTGCGGAATCACCTACTTTCTTAATAGCACAAAATAATAAGTACGTACAGTAAGTCAATTATTTTATTTAATTATTTTAGTGACTTAAAATTGAATTGGAAATCGATGAATTCTTATCCATGTCAAGTCCTGGTTATTGATCAAGAAATCGACAAATATATAGTCTAATAAAATATAGGGTGTCACATTAAAAACAATATCTGTTAAAAGATGCTACTTTTTAATATCTCGAAACTCAAACATATATTATTATTTTTAAATGTTTCTCCATACTATTCGTCAAAAACACATATCATCGATTTGGTATTTAACCGACACTTTCAACACTATAGTTTTCAGTCACAATTTTAACGAGAAAGTGTCAGTGGATTACAACGTATTTATTGGTACGTACGAAGACACCAAAAAAACTAGTTCTTTTGTTCTCTTCGTTTATTTCATTCCGCTTTCGATTCACTCCACATTCTTTCGATTTACAATGGCACGAGACCATTTCGAGTTGTAGGGTTTCTGGCCATATATATCTCCATATCGTGATCCGTCCAGTTGTCGGAATTGTCGCAATAATTATTTAGGGTGTGCGTCGATCCGGCCAAGCTGTACCGGCTGCCGGGACGCTGGTGGTCTCTAGAACGAGATCTGGGCCTGGATCTACGCGAAGACGTGATCGACTGCGGTCGGCCGTGGTGAGAAGGTACCCTGAGCATGCGATCCGACGGCATGGCTAGAGACTGTCTCGATTGACGTAAATCTACCAAACCAAGATTTATTTTGAAAAATATATATTAATAAAATACAGATTAAATTGATAAATGTGAAAGCGAAGCGTGTATGAAACATTGTCACATATTGTTATTCAGATGTGCACGCACAAAGTTTCAAAATATTGATTATTTTTGTTTTGGCTTCGGTTAAATTATACTAATTTGTAAGTTACAAAACGATTCGACATGTATTTAGTCTTTTGCAATTGCTACAACCATTTTTTTGGCATAAAACCTGGTGTATAATAGTAAATAAAATGAGTTACTTTAAGTTACGTTATTTTAATGTTTAGTAATCTCTCGTTTTTAGTTGTTTACAATTATTTCTAATTCGGTTGAAGGAACAAACTTTTTATGGAAAAATCCCTAGAAGAACAAAATAATTATAACTACAGCAATCCCTCCATTTATCGTTCTCCATTTACGCGAATTCACTTTAAGGGTGCGCTTAAGATGGTGGGGATTCGTAAGATCAAAATGGCTACAACGACGCTGCATTGTGCCGGCATCTATGTTGGCTTATCTAGTAAATGCGTTCAAATTTTAAGAACCAGATTATGTCATTTGGATTGCGTTTTTACAGGACTAGATCTTCTGATTGTCATTTACCCGTCTTGTCTTCGACAGAAAAGGCTATTCAGGTTTCCATATTTACATTCAACGAAGGCAGCATGAGGCCTGTCGCGTACTCATATTCTCCCAAAATACACCTACCTTTGTCGTTTTACACTCTCTCGTACTTATCTAATAGATGTGTTAATAGATTTACGAAGGCGAGATATTCTTACCCAGGGATGGAATATTGATCTTATGTAAAGTTCTGTATTTACTTAAAACGTATACCTATGTTCGAATACTTGCTTCGTATTTTAGTAAAAAGTTATAAAATTTTAATTTAAGTTTTAGGTTTATCTGCTTGATATACGCATGCGTAGCCAACACAACGTTATATTCTAATTTGATAAATAATAAACATTACCATTATTATTATGATCCTTAAATTCCACTAAACGATGAAGATACAGTAAATATCATACCTAATAGCCAAATTCCAAATTTCCGCCACTATTTTCAGTAAATTTCAACGTAAAGGCATTAAAATAACTATCAAAGCAATACAAAGTAGTAGGTAATTTTATGTTTCAACGTTGAAGTTATTAAGAATAATTGCGGGCAATTTAAATTTGGCTATGTGGGTAGCCTATAAATGCCAAAAACTACATGTTCTTTCTTATCTAACTCTCTCACTTCACATCTAACTTTACATTTACATACAAATTAAAACAGGTATGGAAAAAATGCGCCTGAATAGTGATAAATATTCATGCAAAACTATAACAAAGAATAGATTATTATGTTCAAGTTGGTCTTCTTTAATTGTTAATTTCCAACCTCTCAAGAATTAAGTATCACAATGGAATATATTGTGGAACTTGTGTATTTTTCAAAACGCTACCAATTTTACGTGTAGTGCTTCTTACTTTACTATAGTCAACAACAAATATATTCTCGGGGACAATGTCGAACACCTAACTTCAACCTGCCATATATGTTTATGTTAAAAGTTTCAACCTCTTCTGACTCGCACCTTTTCTAAGAATCCTCAGCACTCCAAGTAAAATAAATGCTGTTTATATCCATAATTATATACCCTTGTTTATATAATGTCTTATAATCCGTCTAGCTAGATAACCCGTTACACACATCTGTATATGAGGAAGTAATTTTATAAAAACAATTAATTGAAAGGACTCGTTACTTGACACATTTTTTTTATGCATTGCTACTTTTATATCCCTGTTTTCTGGTAAAATGTAATAATATGGATTTAACTTGATATTTGAGTAGTGATTACTCCCAAACCAAAAGCGCCATCTTATTGGGAAATGCTAAAGGATGCCTTTGTTATTCTTTCCACACGTTATTTGCAGATTGCTTATTTATCTACAAAAACTTATTTCCAAAACTTATTTTCATAAGAAATACAGTTTATTTTTCGATTTTTGAAAAAATGGTTATGATTACATTGGCATTATAGTTATCCTTAGCCACATTTTTAATTTTTTTATTTTTTTTTATTTCATTCATAATTAAGAAACTTTATTTTGATAAAAAGGGCTAAGGCTAACTCTGATTAACTTTGGATTAATTTCAGTTTTGGAAAAACATTTTTTTGTAACTCTGCCGGTTAAAAATTTGGAATGTCTATTTTGTACCGACTTCGTGCTCTCTACTTTACCTTAGCGCCCCCATAAGGCGATTGAAACATTTTTAATTTTAAATGTTCTACTGGGTTTGTTTTTGATTTCGCTAAAGGCACTAGATATATAAAGTACCGCAATACATGAAGAACCTGTGTAGAGAGAGAAGTACATTTTGGACCCAAAATGGCGGTTAGGACGAGCACTTGTACTAGGGATGGTACGACCTGCTCCTTACACGGAGCAGGTGCACCAGCTCCTACTCCGGCTGTTACTGCTTTATGTGCATCAGACTGTCTGTATGTAGGCAACCCCCTTCTCGCCTTCATAGCGGAAGGTTTAAGAAGGCGGTTTGTCTTTCTACGTTAGAGTTTTCTTTTTGTTTATTATTATTTTTTTGACATGTAATATAATTTGTAAAACCATTGTGATTTAAGGTATTTGTTAAAACAAAGAAAAAGT
>RXPK01001604.1:0-35719 GCA_004143645.1 Protaetia brevitarsis
TGGCATTTCGAAGTACGTCCTTAATAGAAATAAGTATATTTTCGTTTAAATACTCGCGTAATTAAGATAATATGGTTTACTTTGTATGTTTACGCTTCTTGTTATTGTATGTTACAACTATTCAGCAGTGCCACGTTTTATCAAGTAGGCGTCTGAAGTCGAAAAATAACGCTTCGTCATACTTACGCCCTCCTGTAAAGAGAGGCGAACTAGTAATGGTGCGAATGAAGTCAAATAAAGTTTATAAAACCCTTACATTGCTGTTTAATTTAATTAATTGTGGTCTCGTACAGCTAAAGTAAAGCACGCGTCTCTTTCGTATGGGGTGTCAAACTTAAATAAAACTTCCATCTTAGTTTTTTCATCAAAATACGCTTAAAATTCAAGAACAGGAAGCAAAAGCTTTCCTCGAGAGGTGTTTTGTTTGTGATAAATTTATGAAAATGACCCCTTTTCTTGCTTAAGAAAAATTGTGAGTGTTGTGTAAAGTTTTGTCCTTAAAATTTGGATTACGAGAAAGATAATTATTTACCGCACGTCGGATGGTAAGCATGTTTAAAATCTCTGTTAAAACTAACTAATCAATTACGGGAAAACCGTAACACGTTAGCTCTCTCTCTCTCTCTCTTCTCCTAAAATAAATTTGTAAGGAAAATTTACCTGAGCTTAAGTTAATCAACAGTAAAAAAAATTTAAATAAAAAAATATTCATTAAGACAAAATTTGTGTTTTGTTTCTTTTTGTTCACTTGTTATTTTATTTAATTGTGTAGTTTGTTAGATTATTTCCAATGTCTTAAATATTCAATATATAATTGTAAAAAAGAGAGTCGTTCTATTATTCACCATATTTTAAAAGAAGATAGTTTGAATCATCGTAAAGACATGGAGAGGAAGTAAATTTGTAAGAGAAAGCCGACGAGGTGGGTAAATCAGCATAGCTAAGGCTACTAACGGCCCTGCTTCGACTGACGGAGGAAACACGTTGACAACAACTTTGGCTAAAATTACAAAAACCATTCGCTACCGGACAAAAAGTTTGTTTCTCAGCAGTGGCTCGCCGGTCAAAAGAGCAGGAGGGGTTGTCTGTGAGACGGAATTTGGCTTGCCTTATTTGCATTTGGGCTGGCTAAGTTTCCAGACAAGAAAACCCGTTCCGTTACATCAGAAATAAAAATTGAAAGGCTCACTTCGCCTATTTTAAATTCAAATCGATTGACAGTTTAATTAACATCAAAAATCAATTTATAAAGTGCACTAAAAAGAAATATTTTATTTCACATTAGTGCAAAATAATGTGTAATTTTTTTTTATTTTACCGCTTTTTACAAGATTTTATTACAGCGCTAAAACACATTTTTATGACTTACAAAATTTCAGTATATTTGTAACAACTCTATCGTAGCATCATAAAAACGATTAGATATATGAAAACACTTAAAGTGTCTCAGAGATATAATCCCAAGAATATGATCAATGAATTTGCCACAATTTCAAATATATTTTGACCACAGTTGTATAACTGCTGTAGATGAGTGTAGGATAAGTACTTTTGTTTCACAGCAAATTCTAGAAAGGCAACTGAATATTTCCGCTGCGGTCTCTACTACACTGCCCACTAAATGATCCAGAGCAGTTCCACAATCATGTCATTAGCGCGATTGGAAACCTAATAGGTGTTACACATGACATTCACTGGGGAAAGTCACGAAATTCTATTGGACACGTTAGGCGTCAACATCTAAAAAAGAATATAATCATGTCTCTTCGGGGTTTGTCATCTAATTCTCGTTAGAACGTCGATTATGTACCTACGTGCAAGGAAGCGGATTATTTTAGTGTCATTAATCTGACGACGATAGTAAACCGCCATGACGTTTAGTTTAGAAAAAAAAAAAAACAGTCCTAAGGCGGCATTCGAATAATTCGAGCTGTCACAAATATGCGCTTCTAAATCGGCTCATGAACTTGGACAGTGTTTTTTTAGAAGCGTTGATTTTAAATCTTGACTTCATGTAAGTAAAAGTTAGTCAAAATAAGTTACTTTTTACAAATAAAAATAAATTAATGAAAATATGCTTTAAATAAAATGAAAATTGTAAATTAATCAAAGTTGTTAAATATCTACTTAAATTTATATATAAAATAAGTTTAATAATAAATGATAAATGCAAACACATGCCAATATCGTACAGCGCTGGCCAAATAAAAATAGACGTTGCAAACTTTATTCACTATATATTTTTTAACGTGTTTCAGTGATTGGGATACATTTCTTATTTTATTGTTTTTTAATACACTGCAGGCTTCCTTAAGATAAAAGGCTTAATGATATTGTACTTGCAGGCATCCATAGTACACTGTTGAAAATTTTAACACTTTTTTGACTAATTTAAATAGTCAGGAGAGTCCCACTCTTTTCGTGTATTTTGTCGAGAAATAGAGTTTAAATTTGACGAGCAAAGATATCAGTTTGTCTATTGCTAAGGGGTTATTTTGTGCAATGACAGTGAATATAATATTCTAGTCAATTTTATTTGATCTAGACTAGACAAATTATAACCTGTTTAACTAAAGAAATGGATTATTGGGTGTTTTAAAACCATTTTCTAAAACAACTATTTTTAATATGCAACTCCTATTTTTAGTGCTATAAATATTTCTCTTTAAACGTCTTCTCAAATTTAAAAATGCAAAACCACTCACTCACAAAGTTTGGTTTCAAAAACGTTACCAATTTTAAAATGATTTTTGAGAACCATTAAAATAAGTGAATGTTTATCTATATGATTCAAGTCTAAATAATTAAGTAAATAGATGTTACCAATACATCTTTAAGAGTTGAAATTGTTTTATGCTCACTGGAATTAAGTTAATACCGAGGTTAACACTCTGGCAAGTCAGTCAATTTGGTGGTTTGTTTGATATGTTAATACGGAGAATCAAACAGAAAAGATACAGTGCAATCAGGTGGTACGTATAAAGAATACTGTATTGAAAGTGGGGTTCTACAATTCTTCCGGGGAAAAATTCTGAGTGGTGGACGCTTTAATGGTGCTAGAATAGTCAATCCCTCATATTTGAACAAGAAAATCACACGAAATTCTAGTCATTTCTGTTCTATCAAATACGGTAATACTAACTGGCAAAGTTTGGAAAATCAACACTAAAAAATTTACTAGCGAAAATAACGCAACAACACAGGTAATATTTTCACAGGTAAGATTTTCTATTTAACAGACCATTCTAAAATTAGTACGTGGTATCATTTGCTATTGAAAAAAATACCCAGTGGACGATTTTATTCATTAATATCCTACCCTGTACATAGGCGCTCTCAATATATATTAAAATATTTGTTGGAAACCTTCGAAAATAATAATTTTTAAGATGTGCTCGGTATTCATAAACTAGTAAGCGTATTATCAAGACACAGAAGGATAGCAGCGCTCTAGTAATTAAACCTCTCTAACTACAACCTGTTTAGATCTATCTGAAGTATATTAATTATAGACCTGGTGCACCGCATACCGCTTCAGTTTTTCCTTCCTCGTTCCTTAGTCTTCTTATTTTTCTCTGTCAAGCGACAATACTAAGTTCACATCATCGATACATAATATCCTTCGGCGTCATATACACGAGTCCATATTGGTGGAGCTCTTGATGGAGATACTGATTCTAACGCTGAGATTAAGTTTTACCCATCCGATCTTTAATAAATTACCCGGGATAGTAACGTATATTTAAGTTGGGGCATTGGACGATATGATCTGGATATATTTTTTTAGGAATAAACGATTAGTTTTGAATTGGAAGTAATGAGAAATATGTAGTAATTTCAATAATAATCCTACAAAAAAAAAAATCGTATTTACCCAACACGGCAGACGCTTTAAAGGAAAACTTCGCGCTTCGACAACAAGATGGCGCCGCACGGATTCGCCCGAGATTTGACGAGTACAACTCAAAAGTCGTTCCAGGACCGCATCACGGAATCCTGTATTATTTATTACCACATCTTTATCACGTATCTCGTACTTTCTTTCGGTATCTTCGTATTTATTTCGCGCTTGTTCGTGCTTGCGAGCCACATGCAGATAAGGCACGTGCCAGGACTCTCCTCCGCTTCTGTAGCGTCGTAGATCGTAATTTCCGCGGCGCAGATAAGGGCCTTTTTTTATTGTTTGTAAAGAGTGGATGTATAAAGATACGGATTTCTGGCGGTGTTTTAGCTGTTATAGGGGTTAGGTATTGTGTTTGTTTTGGCTGAGGAATCGTATTTCGGAACGATTTTACGTAAGGGATAGTGGTAGTACAACAAAAATGTGAGACCGAAATGTAAACTATAAGGTAAAGTTAAAACGTAAACATATAAAGCAAAAAAAGTCCATCAACTGACACTGGATAAACCAATAAACAGCACAAAGTACCCACAACGTGTTTATGTACAAAAATGCATTTAGTACGTGTGACAACATTTACATTTGTGTATGTGACAACAGCATGGTAACTGCACTTTAACGGTAACTACATTTCTCGTATAGATTGAGTATTAACAATACGTATTGCAATTTGGAACACATAAATAAAAAATAAATAAATAAACACTACAATTTTTAATTAATTTTACATATTTACATTTTGCTATCCAATGTTAATCCAGTAAAATTGTAATGGTACTCACTACTTCATTTTTCTGTCTACTAATATCAAACGAGGAAGACTAATGTTTGAATGGATTCTTTTTCAGCTACAGATCTGTAAAATTTGTAGTGATGAGTTGCTACGAAGCAATCTGCTATTTTGTTGCAGCCAACTAACAACCGCTAGAAGTTTGTAAAAATATTATTTTCATGTGATTATTAAATTGAAGAATTTAGTAAATTTTTGTGAAATAGATTTGAATAGCTTCTCTTATTATTAAAATTACATTGATATTATTATAATAATTGGCATTAAACTATTGCAACATATGTTGGTTGTATTTTATTCTAGTATAAACAACTTTGGTGATAACTTAACTGAAAGACTAACAATAATTTGTGTATGGTGTTGTTATTTGTATGAATTTGTGTGGCGATAATAATACAAGGAACAAAGATAAGTATATACATAAAGACTATATTTATTTGATATTATAAATTTCCACATTTAATCATTTTATTGTAAGAAACAGTTAATGTTTATTTTGTGGCACTATCTATGCATCAAAGATGTTTTTTACCGTAAAAAAAAATTGAAAATGAACTAACAAACATAATAAAGAAGATATTTCTAAAAGTACTTATATTTTAGTGGTGTATTAAATAAATGATAAGCGCGCGCTGTAAAAAAAAATTCTAGAAATAACGAATATACGAACATCGCATCCACTTAAGTAAATAAGTGTATGCGAATATTCGAGAATGATCTGAAGTCGGCTTCATTTTTTTTTCAAAAGAATAGGACGAGGTGATTCAATTTTTGCATAAAATTTTAAGTACGAGCATGCTAGACTAACATCTTTATTTTGATATTGGATTAAGGGATGGGGTGACTTTAAAGCCCTGCTCTACTTTTTTGTGTTATATTTGATCCCGTATTTCTCAGATTCTCTTTAATTTTGCCTTTTCAATTAGATCTTCGGAGCCAGTAATAGAAACCTTTCCGTGTCAGCCTATGAGATTAGCGCAGAACAAGGACTGAAGTTTACGCAAATAGCACCCGCCGGCTATGGCATAAATATATATACCTATTTAATTTTGTACATTCTTTCTGCCTCTACTCACAATTACTGATAGAATCCTTTGCAGATTCAGATTATTTTTCTCTTTCTTTTCAAGGAATTCGATGAATTTTGTTATCCATTTTGGTAATTTTTAATATGTCTAAAATAAATGCATTTTAAAAGAGGAAATACAACTCATCTATACCGGTTCTACATGTAATATATCAGATCAGACTCAACTCATCAATTTATACATTATAATTACACGCTCATATTACTACCTCGTGCTTAATCCTTCCTCAAATAATTCACCGTTTGTAATTATCTCCTGTTACACCTGCAATGCAGGATCGATATCCGCCAGCGCAATTTCCTGCAATTTGATGCCCTTCCACATCATCATACGTATATGTACATATATGAAACGTATGTAAATTAAATGTTTACTTTGGCGACCAGTACGAATCGTACACGTCGACAATTAGCGAGAGACTGTACATAACTGCCGCCCTCTAGGTACAGCGATTTTAGACAAATGCACGCAATAAACAGCGGTGAATTGAGTTTTGTCACGTGTTCGCCTCTGTGTGTCGTGTGTTTATACGCGCAGAGAGACACGTGGGAGGTAAAAATTAATATCGCCAGGACGATGTTGTTATTAATGAACGGGTGTGGAGTAAATGAAATACTGTAACACTTAATAAAGTCGTCAAGTTGGGTACATACTGTTGTAACCCTGTATATTATTATAACTTCGTACACTAAACGTATGTACGTTACAATGCATGATAGCAGTTTCTTTATCTATTCATTCTCACGAATGTAACTTAATATTAGAATTATAACTTGTCACAGTTTTTCTAAGAAAAGTCTTCGCATACCATGACAATAGTACATAGAAGTAAGTTTCGACTAGACACCTAGAAAAAGATATATCTTCCTCTGTTTTTTAGTTTATCAAAACCACTACCCCGCCTACGCCCTTTATAAGTTTATATATAGATGTAGGAATAGGTATAAGACAATCATTCACACATTATTCGCATTTCATTCTTTTCAACATAATTAGTATTTCAAGTAGTATGTAGTTAGTTTTAATATCAATTAATACCTAGCTTCTCTGAGTTCAAACATTAATAAATTCACAACTCCTAATTTGGGTCATTATTTTAAACAAAACAATTTCCAAACCTTACCCGGGGCAAGCCCACAGTTTCGACGGGAACACAACAATACCTGATTATGATACAACGGCAGATATGTTTATTATTATTATAATTCCTTCATTAATTACATTAAATGCTGCATTGCCCACATTTACATGTAAAAAGAAAAATGGAATTATTTATTTGGAAAGAAAAATCTTTTATGAAACATCATATTTTTATTACCTAACAGTCATGTTTTGCTAGTTATTTTCCACGGTTTATCCCTATGCATACACATAAATGGGCAATAATACTGTTATGCCAAAAAAAAACAAATATCTCGGCTTCCACAACTTTCCCATAAATCTCTATTATACGCCCATCAGAAACTTTTCAAATCAAGTCAGTGGGATGCGCTCCTTTAAATTGAATTATCCCAGTTCTAGATTGCTTTCGACCAAGAGAGAACCGACACCTAGACTATCGACTCTTCAAAAAAGAATTTTTGTAATTAAGGAAGTTATTTTAATTAAGGACTCTCCATTTCGTCCTAGTAAACGGATTTTCTACATCTAGCACGCGAACGTTCTGTGTCGGAGATACTGCTATTTAAAATTCATTTACGGTGTAATGAGTGGAAAAAAAACTCGAGAGTTCCTGATTACATTTCGCTTCCTATAAGAGGGGATTTAGCGCTGATTGGTTGTAAAATTCTGATTAAATTCTTTTACGTTCCAGGGCCAAATGATGCATATTTAGAACGTGAGATACTTACTTTGATTAAATGGGATGTGGTCCTTACTCCTTTGATTTTAGCTTGTTAATTAAAAAAGAAACTGTGTGATGAAAATTAATTTTTACAGTAAAATCTAGAAATGATCAAGCTTTTTGTTCATAGTAAATTAATTAATTTTTAAAGCAACTTCAGATTTTCATTACACCACTATCAACAATGTTATTATTAACTATCACGTGATATTAACTCAAAGCTTTCCTATAAATCAACACCATTAGAGCAAGGAATTAAGAAAGAAAGTCAGAAAAAAAAACCTAGTGTTGTTTGAACTATTCTATCAAAGGTTGGAGTAATTTAAAAAACACACAATCATTGGTACATTTTTTTAGAATGCCTAGCTTCATTATGTTTGTCGAAAAAGCATATTAGACATGTAAAACGCTTATCAATTAGTTCATAGATACCATTTCTAATTGCTAACATAACTTCAATTTACAGCTAAAATAAAATGTACTAATCATGTGATTTTGGTCAAAGCAGACAAGTACTTTTACAATTTGGAAATTCACCAATTATAAGCTGTTATTGCAAAGCAAAATAGTGTTATAACTTATTTTTTCGTACAGTATTCATCAAAGCAATTACGAAAGTACTTTTTTGTAATTATGACAATGGTATTTTTCTCCGTGTTCTCACAGAAACGTAAAAACAAGTTAATAAGGATAGATGATAGTATATTTTTGCTAATGATTGAAACTAAAGTTTTATTGCAAGATTTTATCTATCCACTTCATGTCGAAACCATGGCTAGTCAAGTAACGAATAAATCTAATTGAGTATCACTGGGAGAAACACTCTTGAATGCTTTACTTTTCCACATACGAGGTAGCGATACATTCGAACATACTAGACTAGCAAACCTCTTGAATTCTTCAGCTCACTTTTACTTTTTTTGCGGCCACCAGTAATATGTACGAAGTGACCGCGGCGGGGCACATAAATCATTAAAATGTATCCCGCTCTATCTGACCCTGTACCGGCTAAAACCTTTATCACCGGTTGGCGGAGGTTCAGGTTTTCTCCGGAGTCCTCGAAATACAGAAAGCGGAACAGAGTCTGATTGTCGCAGTTAATTCGCTGTATATAAAGTTTACACCTAATAAATCAGGCTTAATCTTGGCGGGGTGAAAGTCGCGTGACCTTACGGGACGCTAAGCTTAAAATTGGAGGCGCGAGATGGCGTCAAAGTGAAGTTAGAATGTTCGGATTTTTTAAAGATTCAAAAAATTAAAATCACGAATGTTTGTGATTATTTCATAGCTTGCTTATGGCGTATGCAGCATCCGAAATAAATCTATCCTAATCCTATAATAAATCTGTCATTGTTCATACTCACTAAATGTTCGCACCACCTTAGCTGGCTTCCTTTTATCGTCTTTGATGTTGGTTGGTAAAAGAAATAACACAGTGCAACAACCAAAATGGGAATGGGATGAGACCAATTGCAAATGAAAGTTGACATTATCCATAACAAAACCTTAAAGGGGTTTTTTTTTTAGTTCAGTGCGAGATTTTTTTTTTACACGCATTTGAAGTTGTTGATTTTGGAACGCTGTCTAACAAGGAAAGATCATTGAAAATTTGATAAAATAATGCTTTTTTATTTTTATTATCCTGGAAAGTTGTGGTATCTTACTGTTTTTGGGGTCGAGGAATTCATTTTCGATGTCATACAAATGGTGCTTACAAAAATAACTTTTTTATTTTAAAGTATTATATCTTATTTGGATCTCATTTTGGATCCGCTTAATCATCATCACTATCACTGTCAATTTGCATGTTTGAATTAGCAAAAGCTCCAGAAGTAGTAGGCTGTGGTTCTCTGTATGTTTCTGGTTCTTGCTCTTCGTCAGTATCCTCTTCATCGGGTTGTTCTCTTTAACCACCAGCATAAATCACCTAAGATAGAATCCAGTTTCTTTCCTCTGTACCTAGTTTCCATGGTTAAAGCTACTTGGTGAAAACGTTCACCTTGCTCATCAGATTCGGTGGATAGTTGGTTTTCAAACCAATCCATATGGTGATGGAGAAAATGAATTTTTAATGACATATTCACACCAAGTTCCTCAAAGGCTTTCGGGAGACGTTTAACTCTTTGTGCACTATCTGCTTCTCGTTTTTTACCAAGAACATTTTCGATTACGTCTTTAATTGCATTCTATGCAATTAATTGATTTTGATCCAAAGAATTATCAAAATCATTATTTTTCATCAATCTTATAATGTCTAGACCATTAAACATACCTGTAAAATTAGAAAAAAATATTATAAATTCATTTTTTATCATTTTATTTTATTTGCATACAATACCTTCTTTAACTTTGCTAGCACTGAGTCGTGGAAATGTAGATCTTAAAGTAGTAAAAGCTGGTCCATCTACAGAAAACACTTTTACAAAATTTTTGAAAAGACCCAATTTAAAATGACGTGGTGGTAGCAATACTTTATCTGCTGGTACAAAAGGTTCATGGATAACATTAGCTGTTCCAATACGAAAAACTTCTCTCTTTTCCCAGTCACACTTTTGATATTGATTTCTTTTGTAACGTGTGTTCCACAAGCATACAAAGCACATGTTTTTCGTATAGCCACCTTGTAAACCACAAAGTAGGGCCACCATTTTCAAATCACAGCATATACGCCATTTATGGTTTTCATAATTCACTGATTCCAATAGATATTTTACTGATTCGTAGGTTTCTTTAGTGTTCAAATTGTATGCTATTGGAATGCTTGATTTTTTGTTATTGTAGTACAATAAAACTGCTTTCATACTGGTTTTTGAAGAATCTATAAATAATCTCCATTTATGAGGAACATACTTCATACCCATTTCTGCCATAAGTTTTTTTGATATCATTACAGTAAACGAATGTATTTTCTTCGTTGACAGAGAAATATTTTTGAAATACTTCTTGACGATTACGAAAAGCAGTTATTTTTACACCAGGTTCTAGTAAATTGTTTTGTTTTAGTTTACGTGTAAGATACTCTGAATCACGCTTCAACATATTAACGTCTTATTGTCTTGTTTTTTGTAGAAATTCTTTAAGGGCTCAAATATTATGTCTAAAGCAGTGAAACAGTAAATACACCGTTTTTTTATTGAAAATTTACAAGAAATAGCACCATTTGTATGACAGCGCCATAGAGCGTCAGTTTTAGGTAAAAATAAATATCGAAAATGAATTCCTCGACCCCAAAAACAGTAAGATACCACAACTTTCCAGGATAATAAAAATAAAAAAGCATTATTTTATCAAATTTTCAATGATCTTTCCTTGTTAGACAGCGTTCCAAAATCAAAAACTTCAAATGCGTGTAAAAAAAAATCTCGCACTAAACTAAAAAAAAACCCTTTAAGGTTTTGTTATGGATAATGTCAACTTTCATTTGCAATTGGTCTCATCCCATTCCCATTTGGAAAGTTCGATTTTGGATCACTGTGTAATAGAATGAAATATAAATAAACGTTCAAAACTATAGCAGTGGAAATAAATAGTAAAAAGCAGATGTTCAATATTCTATGGGTTGCATGCGCTGTAGTAAACATTATAAAAACTCTTATATACGTATTACTCGACCGTATTTTATCTTTCTTCAACTAGTTCATTGATACTTAATGAAATATGGACGTATGTCTTAAGCAGCTACGACTTTTGTTATATACATACTTCTATCTCGCTTGTAGATATGTAGATAAGAATGCTTCCAAGTTTTTGAAATTACGCTTGACTTTACTTTACCGATCAGCTAATGACGTAACTATAAACAATCGTGATTTCAAGTATATATAATAATAATAATAATAATAATAGAATACAGTTATTTCCGAAAGATCTCTCCACTGCGCGCATACCGAACTCGGCAGACAGTTGAATAACGAACGATCAATCGGGCAAATTGGGTTGGAAAGATTGCCCGGACCGGCTCCAAACTCCGGCAGCATTAAGAGTTACATCCCGGGAAATAATATAATTGGTTCCGGCCGTCGTGAAAAGAAAGATTACCTCCCAACGTATATCAATCAAGCGGAGTGGAAATTATTTTCTCTTAGTAAATTTCTAAAGCAGGAAAATAGGCGACATAAAAAAAAAAAACTCCGGCAGTCCGGGTACGACCCGGATTAAGGATTTCGGGGGAGTGTTGTTGCCCGGGGAAGATGTATTTGTAAGCTTATTTCTTCGACGAAAACTTTCTCCCTCACGGTATATATATATACATAGGAGTAAGAGCCACAACGCGCTAAAAAATTCCATTAGTAACATCGTAGAGTACACAGGACTAACGTTCGACGCCTGCATAAAAATTTAAAAGGTAAAGGAAGCAGAATTATACTTTTATTATGCCCTAGGGGAATGCAGGGCATTATAAAATTGCATAATACTGCACTGCTTTATTATTCGACGTAAAACCTATCCCGAATGTAAATAGTACCTAATAAAAAATTTATGATTAACAAAAATTTAATAAAGCTTCCACAAACAAAAATTGTTCATGTAAAAACTACTATAGAAATCGTTAGCGAAGAATTTTATACTTTGTTAAAGGTTAACAATTCTTTTTAGTTAGAATAGCAAAAATAATCGGTAAAAACAAATGCATTATACAAATAGTGTATTGACACGCAGCTGTTGTTCTAGATTTTGAAAAGTTAGCAGATTAATTCAGTTAATCGACAAAAAAAAATGTAAATATGATGACAATTGTTAGATGATAATTCGATGCGCTTCCAGACATCTTTTTTTTACTGCGCACACTTTTCTGCATTTAATCTCATCTTATGTTCACGTATTAAGAGCAATTATACGTGCAACCGTGCGGAACTCTGTTTATTACGCTCGTAAAACTCTAATACAACCTGCCATCAGGGCTCATGTTAACTGCCGTTATTAATACGATATACGGAAATGAAATTGCTCTGTAAGACTATTAAATGTACTCGCAGGTAATAATAATTTATAAGATAAACACCATATACTAGGTCGTTGCAGATTAACGGGCGGCATTCCACAATAAAAATGGTTTATTTCACTGCAACTACTGCTATACAGAGAAGTGTAATTAGCGTCGCTAAGCCTTGATTATTTCGGGCGATTGTCAGGGAAAATGCAGCGTACGTCCGATCAATTAAGACAATACTGGTCTAGTTAAACTCTGACGAAGATAAATTATTTCCGACGGAAGTCATTAGCAATTGAAATTTACCGAGGATTGGTTAGTTCAACGTTTGTATCAATCCGTGATTGCGCTCATCTCAAATCCACCATCCGGCTAAAAGTCTTACAATTAGATCAAGATTTTCAGTGCTGCCAAATTTCTATGTATGCTGAGTAATATACTGTGTGAGAGTGGAAGAATCAAATTATTTGGAAACAATTTCAAATGATTTAATTTAAATTATTAAAGAATAATATAGTGCCCCAGTGATCAACTATATTTATTTCATATTTTATATATATTTAAAAAATATTAAATCTTTCTTGAATATTAGTTATATTAATATAATATGCAATATAAATATATTATAGAAAATATATTAGGAAAACATTTCAAAATATATATGTTATGTAGCATTAATAATATTTTATTGCAAATGTTTTCTCAATATATTTTTCATAACTCTGCAAGAATATTTTGCTTTGTATTTCTGTAAATATTTATTTCATATAAAAAAAAAAGATTGAATTTTTGTTTTTGTACATTTGGTGCGTAAGACGAATAATATAAAATGGGTAAAATATACATGCATATTAAGTAGGTATGTACCTATTTAAAATGATAGTTTAAAGATTAAATTAGATAATATATATCTAATATGATTTAATTAGTATCTAAGTTGAGCGCTATAACTTTTCTATTAATATATCTGCGTTTTGTATTATATTATTTGTAATATTTGTAAGTTGCGAATGTCAACACAACACCTCTATTCATTACGGTGCCGGTGTTATATGATTTAGTATTGTTTATGCGTCTATGGATTAGGTACATAGAATGCATACGCGCACGTGCGTATCATCAACGTTTTCATTCGTTTGTCCGTTACATGTTATAGTTTATAATAGTATACGATTAGGGCAGATTAGGGTTAACTGTGTAATTAATTGTTGCGGGGTGTGTTTTAATGTTTGTGGTGACTACGAGGTAAACAAAACTTTGAACATGTCATGGCATTTATAAGATAATTGGAATGCTCAATATCGCTATGTACAGAAATCGTTTAATAATATAATTGTAGGAATTTTATGCATCATATATGTACTGCATCTACCAGATAAATTGCTAGTTGATCTGCTTAAGAGATTCATCTCGCAAGATAAGCGTCATAACCTCAAATAGAGGTTAGAAAACGTTGTGTTGTTTTATTATTTGTACGTAGAATGTTTTCAAATATTATGAAATAAAGTAAAAATAAGTATCGTAAGTATTAGAATGTAGCTACCACTCCAATTATTGTAAATGCTCCAAATGTATTAGTAGGTGTTGATAATGTTGTACGATGTTTTATTCATGGTATGATCTAATACAATTGACATTGTTTTAGAGGCCACAAGGAAACGCCATGAGAGCGCCACTACCGAAGATATGAAAAAAGCCATAGGGTTGTACCTGGCACCAGCCAAGGCTAGACTTAAAAATGAGTATTTTTCATTTTTATTGGCTTATTCAAATAAAATGATAATAAATACGTTTGCTTGTTATTTAGAACACTTCAATTAAAAAATAGTGATTAATTTGATAAACCTTTAGTATGCCTTAAAAGATGCCAGAATTATTGATTATTAATTTGTATGGTGAGTGTGAAAAAACAAGTTCTTGCCTTTTAGAGAACTCTATGTATGTTTCAACTTTTCGTTATCGACGTTATACATTCTAAATAACCAAGAACAGTTTTAGTTCATTTTGACAAATTAAATAGATTGCATGCAAAAAATATCAATTTTCATATAAATATTTTAGAAAAAATATTGCGCTTACATTAATTTGGAAATATGGAATAAATATTTTAATTGAATATTTTATGTATATTTAGAAAAAAAATATGAAAAATATATTCAAAAACCTCTCACGAAAAATATTTATAAAATATATTTTTAAAAATATCTATGTAATATTTCTGGCTGTTAGGGTGGTAGAAATGAATGCATGTTCGAGAGAATATTCAATGAACATTGCTTTATATTTGATACTGAATTTAAATAAAATATTATTGACGCCTAGTTCATTTCAAAATGCGCAGCTAAATAAGATCATCCAGCATAAGTGATTCTAAAATCGCCTCTTGCGAAGAAAAATATCTCTCCGATTTGAAAATTCCAATAAACCGAAACATACATACAGATTTTTTTCTCTTTTCGGTCAACACACGATTCCGGAGCGAACAGAAAACTCAACGGGACGCTCGATTTCCAAACCAAATCGGTATCCAATATTCGAAATGGATAGGAAAATATTTGGTTTGGAAATGCGATAGGAACGGCATGGTAAACAGAGTCGATATTAATTACGCTACGACACAACTGCAAATACAAACAAACAAGGCGGAAAGTCGGCGAAAGAAACGAGACACAGTTAGCCATGGAGAACGTTCGCCAGCTGCCTGCTTATTTGTTTGTCGTTGAACAAGGATTCGCGACAGGTCGAAGGATAAAAAGGACGCGAATGTCCTGGAAGGAGATCATGACCTAATTGCGTTCGTTTCGATGAACGTCTGAAATTTGCGCACACGTGTATTAGGTATATCTCTTATATGTAGTGATAGATTTGACGGAAATATAATAGAAGAACCAATGTTACACGACGTTGTCGATAAAATAGATGGAACAGCAAAAGCTCTTGTTTAGAAAGGAGTCGTTGAGTAGGTAAATGGCATTTATCTACAATATTCCCAAACGCCATTGTGTGCTGTGTAATAGAAGGGAGAATATAAACGTTGAATAACTGTTTGTAATACTAAAATAGCTGTATAAGCATTTAATCTTAATTTATATAGCATAAACTTTTGAAATACAATTTATGACGTAGTTGGGGGGAAATTAAATTTAAAAAGAAAATAAAGTTAAAAGAGCGTCATCTATTATATGGAATATCAGCTGAATATAGTGTGCAAAGAAATAGAACGACTTTTTAATGAGCCATATTTAGGTTAGGCACTAAAGAATACGCAAAGTTTATGGCGTTGCTGAGCTATTATGCAGTGTGTTAAAAAAAGGTTGTCGGATATTTTACCCAATTGTAGTACTGGTGGAAATAAACAAAAAAGTCTTAGTCAACATGGGTCCGCAATTCAACTGTTTTTGACATATAGTCGATTGCATATTGTTTTAGTAGGATAAAAATTTTCAAAGAAATTCTGATCGCAATGTAAATTAAACAATTGTTTATTTAAAGTAAAACTAAAGAAATTGTTCTACATGTCCACCGTTCATTTCTAAGCACGCTTCGCACCTTCTTATGAAAGATCGACGCAATCTTTCGAAAGTTCCTGGAGTCCTCCGAATTTCCTTGCAACAATTTACGATTCGTTGCCTGAGTTCTTCCAAATTGTTTACAGATCGTGCGTACACTAATTGTTTTAGATGTCCCCAAACATAGAAGTCTAGAGGTGTCAGGTCAGGGGACCTAGGAGGCCATGCAGTTGGTCCACCCCGTCCTATCCATCTCTCGTTGTAATCTTGATTTAAGAAATTTCTAACTACGATGGAAAAATGCACAGGAGCTCCATCGTACATAAACCACATATTTAATCTGTTAAAAAGTGGCACGTCTTCCAACAAAACGGGTAATTCTTTTCTTAAAAAATCCAAGTATACTTGTCCCGTTAAACGATTAGGGAGAAATACTGGACCAATTAAACAGTCTCCAAAAATAGCAAGCCAAACATTTAGCGAAAAACGGTTTTGGTGATGCAGTTCAACAACAGCATGGGGAATTTCACCTGCCCAGACGTGATTGTTATGAAAATAATATTCAATTTTCGTCTCTTGTAAATCCAGCCTCGTTACTAAATAAAATCTGAGTCGCAAAATTAGGAGTTTCTGCCAGCTTTCGTAAAACCCAATGACAAAAAACCCCCCGTGCATCATAATTGTGAGGATCAAGAACTTGCACGCGTTGAATGTGGTAGGGATAGAGCTGCAGTTCCCGCAGAATTCTCCAAACGAGAGGATGACTGACGTTCAGTTCTGCGGCAAGTCTTCGGGTGCTAATATTTGGGTTGTCTTCTACCCGTCTCAAAATATCTAATTCTACTGCGGGAGAAGAAACTGATCTAGGTCTACCAGAACCACCATTAATTTTAAATGAACCAGTTTCGGACAGCCGGATATGAGGTCTTGAGAAAATCTTATCACTCGGTAACAACCGATTTGGAATTTCTTCGGCATACATACGCCGTGCTTCAGTGGCATTACCATTCGCACGACCGTACATAAAATGCATATCGGCCATTTCTGCATTTGTGTACTTATGCATAATTTGAGAACAAAAAAAAATTGACGCAAATGATAAATAATCTGATGACAGATGTCTGACAGAACTAATTTTAAGTCACAATCAGTTGTTTGACAAAGGGAACTATTCTCAAAACCGAAAAATGTTTTTTTTTTTTTATTTTAAAGTATGCAATCGACTATATGTCAAAAACAGTTGAATTGCGGACGCATGTTGACTAAGACTTTTTTGTTTATTTCCACCAGTACTATAATTGGGTAAAATATCCGACAACCTTTTTTTAACACACTGTATATACTGGAATGTGTGTCTTTTGTAAAAAAAATATTACACAGACTTTTTTAAAAAATTTGAAATACATCATGAAAAAAATACTAGAGTGTTAAGTAATGCCTATTTGCTACCACCTAAAACGAAATTAACTAAGATACAGAAAACAGTTTTATGCCAAGATTTATAACGCCATACTAAATCCTGTAAAAAAACTTAGCTGAAATTCAGTTTAAGAAAAAAATTAAACAACAATTTTTGAGCAATACCTTGTATACAGTTGATGATTTCTTCTCGGAAAACTTTTGGTAATATTATATCTTTTTTCTCTATGTTTGTTTGTCAAATGACTAAATGTATGTCACTTACCTTTTAAGTATAGGTATACATGTAAATTTTTTCTTTCTTTTTTTTAATGTGTGTTTTTTATATACTTAAGGTATTAGATTATTAATTGACTTCTTACTATGCTGCAGCAATATGGTTCTAATAAAAAATTTAATATTATTATTATTATTGGTAAAATGTTGTATTTTTACGATTGTAATAAAATTAAAGGTCGCATGGTGTGTGAAGCTGGCAAAATCGGGTATAAGTTTTAATTTAATCATAATATAAAATCATTCGAGGTTTTGTTAATGTTACGTTATGAACATTCTCCCCGACTTAATCAGATTTTCAACTACTTCGCAATATTATCCCCGTATTTAAGGGTTGCTTAATAGAATTTAAACACCATAAATTTTCATAACGGGACTAATACGACATTAAAAACTATAAAACGCCACCGCGTACGGGCAGGATTTAATTAAGTAAAAAGTCCCCACAACGATTACCATAGCGAACCGATAAACATGATTTAATACATTATTGCCGTAATCAAACATGTACATAAAACGTGCCACGCCGTATTCGCTTGATGGTTCCTTATTCGCCAGACCCATTCCATTACCGTCCTCGTAAATATTAAAAATTGACTCTAATCTAATCTGACGGAGTGCCGAGAGTCTGCGTTTCATTAATACTTACCACTATATACATATATAGACTCTGGAATCGTGTGAACGTTTAACGTAACTTGCGAGAGAGAGCGTTTTAGGGGTGTACCGCAATACGGAATTATTTGTTTGAACGCGTGCGGACTCCGAGCCCTATAGGACTTTTTATCAGCTCGTTCGCACATAAATCTAGAGTGCGCCAGGACGGGCCCGTTCCGCTGGTGTATACGCATACCATGAACGGGGTTTCGGGCCCCGGGCGAAACTGCATTACTTAATGTTATTAAATACGCAGCGTCCGACACTATAAATTATACTTTGTCGGATTACGGCGGCTTGCCACTGTCAAACAATGCGAGAACCGGGGGTGTATTACGGTTGGGATATTTAATGCGAGAACCGGTGGTTTAAACTCTCTGTCTGTATATTGCCGGGGTGGTAACCTAACCATTTACGGTCGCTCGGTAATAACAGTTAATAACTTAGCGTAGTCGAGCAATTCATATAGTGCCTTGGATATAATTTCGGGAGTTATAATTATTGGGTGATATTGCACAAAGAGCATTATGTCTAGCGCATCTATAATTATCGATAGGCAGTTGGAAATTTGATATGGGGTGGGTTTTGCACACCCATATATGTTGAAAATGTTATTAAATAATTTTTCAAGATTTAAATAAATGGTGAAATAAATGCAGTAATACGCATGGTTAAAATTGTTACTTTTTGTTAAAGTATCGATACCCTAACAGCCAGAAATATTACATAAGATATCTTTAAAAATATATTTTATAAATATTTTTCGTGAGAGGTTTTTGAATATATTTTTCATATTTTTTTCAAAATATAGATAAAATATTCAATTAAAATATTTATTCCATATTTTAAAATTAATGTAAGCGCTATATTTTTTCTAAAATATTTATATTGAAAATTGAGATTTTTTATACACTCTATTTAATTTATCAAAATGAACTAAAATTGTTCTTGGTTATTTAGAATGTATAACGTCGATAACGAAAAGTTGAAACATACATAGAGTTGTCTAAAAGGCAAGAACTTGTTTTTCACACTCACCATACAAGTTAATAATCAACACTTCTGGCATCTTTTAAGGCATACTGAAGGTTTATCAAATTAATCACTATTTTTTAACTGAAGTGTTCTAAATAAAAAACAAAACTTTTCTTATCATTTATTTGAATAAACCAATAAAAAGGAAAAATACTCATTTTTAAATCTAGCCTCGGCTGGTGCCAGGTACAACCCTATGGCTTTTTTCATATCTTCGGTAGTGGCGCTCTCATGGCGTTTCCTTGTGGCCTCTAAAACAATGCCAATTGTATTAGATCATACCATGAATAAAACATCGTACAACATTATCAACACCTACTAATACATTTGGAGCATTTACAATAATTGAAGTGGTAGCTACATTCTAATACTTACGATACTTATTTTTACTTTATTTCATAATATTTGAAAACATTCCACGTAGAAACAATAAAACAAGACAACGTCTTCTAACTTCTATTTGAGGTTATGACGCTTATCTACCGAGATGAATCTCTTAAGCAAATCAACTAGCAATTTATCTGGTAGATACAGTAGATATATGATGCATAAAATTCCTACAATTATATTATTAAACGATTTCTGTACATAGCGATATTGAGCATTCCAATTATCTTATAAATACCATGACATGTTCAAAGTTTTGCTTACCCCGTAGTCACCACAAAAACTAAAACACACCCCGCAACAATTAATTACACAGTTAACCCTAATCTGCCCTAATCGTATACTATTATAAACTGTAACATGTTACGGACAAACGAATGAAAACGTCGATGGTACGCACGTGCGCGTATCTAATCCATAGACGCATAAACAATACTAAATCATATAACACCGGCACCGTAATGAATAGAGGTGTTGTGTTGATGTTCGCAACTTACAAATATTACAAATAATATATAATACAAAACGCAGATATATTAATAGAAAAGTTACTGCGCTCAACTTAGATACTAATTAAATCATATTAGATATATATTATCTAATTTAATCTTTAAACTATCATTTTAAATAGGTACATACCTACTTAATATGTATTTTACCCATTTTATATTATTCGTCGTACGCATCAAATGTACAAAAGCAAAAATTCTTTTTTTTATATGAAATAAATATTTACAGAAATACAAAGCAAAATATTCTTGCAGAGTTATCAAAAATATATTGAGAAAACATTTGCAATAAAATATTATTAATGCTACATAACATATGTATTTTTTAAATGTTTTCCTAATATATTTTCTATAATATATAATATTCAAGAAAGATTTAATATTATTTAAATATTTATAAAATATGAAATAAATATAATTGGTCGCTGAGGATATTAACCAAATGATTAAATTTGCAGAATTTCAATTTGTTTTTCAAATATTTCCAAAGGACTTTTATACGACTCAAAATTTATGTCAAGTTCGTTCATTTTCGCAAATTACAATAATTTTGCCGTAATGCCCAATAAGAACATAAACGTTAAGAAAACGTTGTTCTTAACGGTAACCGAACGTTTCGTAACGTTTATAAACAACGTCGCAGCGACATATCTATGTCCCGACAAAATACGTTGACAAAAAGTTACTTATTAAGCGTTATTTCACGTCATATGCTAATGTTATTTTAACGTTTAATTTTTAATAGAAAATATCGTTAAATAGAAACGTTTAGCACAAGGTGTATTTTAACGTTTAATAAACCACCTCTGTAAAACGTAAAAAGTACGTGTATAGTGCTACGTGATATTATCGTTCAAAACAAACGTTTATTGGTAAGTGGAGTTTAACGTTCATAAAACATCTATGTAAAACGTAAAAAATCGGTTTACAGGTAACGTAACCTCAACGGTAACCCTTCGTTAGTGTGGTGGAGTATGCCATACCCCAGATGTTGCCTACATACTAGGGTATGGCTACTCCACACACTAACGAAGGTTTAATAAAATTTCTATATCAAACCTTTATAACCACGTAGTAGTAGCGTCACATCTGCGTAATTTAGTGAGGTGCCGAATGTATGAAAATCAACAGCTTTATAAATTATAGATGAATTATCAGGTTCGTTGCATTCATGCGCTCTAAGACGCTGCGTTATAGAAACTGTACAACACTTACCAAGTTCCAGATGTGACATATATGTTACTTTCTATTTACAGTGCCGTTTTTATGTAGTGATAACGAAAAAATTGGTATAGATTAAAATCATATGTCCAATACTAAATTAAATTTATTTTATTAAATCATTCAATGATCAACATCATAGTATTAAACTCAGAATAAGCTCTTCAATGAACATAACGCTTCTTCAGAAAAACTAAAATGTAATTACTATAAATATAATACAATGCAATAATAACATAATAATAAAAAGATAATAGAATTCTTTACCAAAACTAAGAAAGTAACGAGGTCATTTCATTTATAGATATATACATTTTCCCTTTTTCTGCACATCCAGGTCTTCTACGTAAACAGTCCATTGGGGCGTATATTTCAACCAATCCTTCACTGCACTTTCTGCTGTATGTATGTATTGTTTAATTGTAACTTAAATGGAAGACTCAAACAATAGGTATCATAAGTAACACCAAGGACTACAGTCTGTAATTTTAGGATATATATATATAGTTAATGTTTACTTTGATTGGTTTCCTAGATTTTTGTATTACAAACGAATGAAAGTATTTAATACTCACTGTATATTGTTACTATAGTTTCCGTATTATCTCTGGTTCCCGTTTTGTGAAAACTAAGTGTTCCTTCCCTTCCAGTTATGCTTCACTGCAACGACGTCATGTAACAGTAATTAGAATAATTTCTTTTACACAAGAATCCAGATTTTAGAACCATCAGCATTAGCTAACCTATATATTTGAAAATAAAGTAAGAAGGTGGTGTATACTAAGAAACCAGGTTCCTTAAGAACAAATTTTAGAATATAGTTAAATTTTCTGGCATTAGTGTTCTTATTTTAAGATGGCTACTATGCTGTTTTGCCAATTGTGTATATGCATATACATAATTATACGTGCAATGTGCATCGTATATGCAAATATAACCTGGATAGACTTAATTGATGGGGTACCTAGCTACTCACCGTTTAGTTAAATACACTGATTGTTGCGTATCACATATTAATATAAAACTTTGTTATAAAGATAAACACTCGACTAGCGTAGTAAACATGTGACTGCAAGCATACCGCAAGTGCTCCGTGCACGTTGCAGATGCGCAACGGGGATGGAAGAGTTTATTTAAAATGGGGGAAGGATGATACATTCATCAGTAGTGCAGTTTTAATACAATAATTGTGTTACCTATTGTTAAATACATTTTGCATTCATTCATGCAAAAGCACATCTTATCTTAAAATAAACAAATTTAACACCATTTTATTTAACTATACTTATACTTATGCGTTGGATTGTAGTTTAATAGTTTTTCATATTTCAACGTTGCTTTTTAACGTAGAGTAAATGGTGAAACTACGTTTTATTTAGTTGTACTTGAAATATGCGTTACGTTTCAGTTAATAATTTTTCATTTTCAACGTTGTCTTTCAACAAGTAAACGGTGAAACTACAACGTCTTATTTTAGTTATATCTAAACTATGCGTTACATTTCAGCCACTAATTTTTCATTTTTCAACGTTGTCTTTCACGTAGAGTAAACGGTGTAACTAAAACGTTTTATTTTAGTTATATTTATACTATGCGTTACATTTCAGTTAATAATTTTTCATATTTCTACGTTGTTTTTTAACGTAAAATAAGCAGTGAAACTATAACGTTTTATTTTAGTTATATTTAAACTATGCATTACATTTCAGTTAATAATTTCTCATATTGTAACGTTGTTTTATAACCTAAAATAAACGATGCAACTACAACGTGTTATTTTAGTTAAATTAAAACTATCCGTTACATTTCTTAGTTAATATAACGTTTCTTCAATGTATAGTTAAAAATTGGTTATATAATAAACGTGTTAATTATAACCATTAACGTTGTTTCAACCAATACAACGTTAAATTCACGTAAATGTAACCAACTTGTTCTCACTGGGTGTTACGTACAAAGGAGATTCAATTTTGTCGAAAATTAGTTGAAAACTTAATCTCCTAAAATATCGAACGCTGTCTACTCATTTTACAATTTTAAGGCCAGCGAAACATACTTTAGACTCATTACAAGTTATTATTAATATCATCCCGCTCAGAATATAAACTTATCTCTCCACTTCAGAAAGAAGAACAACTCCGGGAAGTTATTATTAATATCCCGGAATTTATCTCCTTTTATTACGTCTAGCGTCGGCTTCACAACACACGCCCGAGGAGCGAAGCTCGAACACAGACTCATTTACAGCTTCCTTATCTCTTCCATTTTACCCGTCCACTTCATTTATCTTAATTTCGGTTGCGACGTTCGCGCAGTGACATTCGGCTTCTTTTCGATGATGGGTGAATCGCTATAAGAGTTCAACGAAGGTCGCGCACAGCCGTCATCTTGAAATTAAAAATTCGAGTATTTAGCAATTAGAATGTCAGCGGTTGGATGTGAGCGGGTGGCAGTTGCCTCCCATCTAGCGGGGAAACGATGCAACTACGGAGAAGAGAAACAGGCAACGAGCATTTCCGCGCACAGTCTCCGAGAATTATTATCTCAAAACGGCAGGGAAGAGCAGAAACGCGAGGATTTATTTCGGCAGATCAGACGTGGGACTTCACGACGCTAGCTGCGAATTAGGAATAGCTCTGACGTCTGCGACAATACCCCCATGTTAGATTAAGTTATTATCATTATTATTATAATCCTGTGCCTTACGAGTTATTTTAAGCGGAGATTATACTAGTTGATTTAAGACCAGATGAACTAGCAGAAGATTTATCATCGACATGTATCGACTGGGTGAATTATGGACAAGGTGTACGCACGAGTTATGAAGCATGAAGAAAAAAGAAACTGTGAGATAACTGCGTATGTTAGATCTAACATATAATACATAATGCGTACAAATGCGTAATACATCAACTAGAAGACGTTTCTAGCCATAAGCAGGCAAAAAGAACATAAAAAAAGCGCGATGCTACCATAATATATATAAGCCGAGGAAGAAGCCTGAGAAAACGGAAGATTTAATGGGATAATTAATTACCCAAGTGTCCCACAAGAGTAGGGAGATTATTATTTAACGTCCGGATCCAGTAGAAGGCATAAAAATTTATTGCTTAGTTTAATTTTATTGTGATGGGCCTTAGATTGTTTGCACTACTATTGTATTTTTGTGTAGGAGACGGTAATAAAGTTAGATTAGGGTGTTATGGGTTATTAAACTTAGCTTTAGTGTTACATAGATATATACAGCAAAAGAGTAAATAGATATATGTTACAGTAAAAGCATATACTACAGTTAGTGCATACAGTGTGTTAAAAAAGGGTTGTCGGATATTTTACCCAATTGTAGTACTGGTGGAAATAAACAAAAAAGTCTTAGTCAAGTGTTTTTGACATATAGTCGATTGCATATTGTTTTAGTAGGATAAAAATTTTCAAAGAAATTCTGATCGCAATGTAAATTAAACAAAAGTAAAACTAACGAAATTGTTCTACATGTCCACCGTTCATTTCTAAGCACGCTTCACACCTTCTTACGAAAGATCGAGGCAATCTTTCGAAAATTCCTGGAGTCCTCCGAATTTCCTCGCAACAATTTACGATTCGTTGCCCGAGTTCTTCCAAATTGTTTACAGATCGTGCGTACACTAATTGTTTTAGATGCCCCCCAAACGTAGAAGTCTAGAGGTGTCAGGTTAGGGGACCTAGGAGGCCATGCTGTTGGTCCACCCCGTCCTATCCATCTCTCGTTGTAATCTTGATTTAAGAAATTTCTAACTACGATGGAAAAATGGGCAGGAGCTCCATCGTGCATAAACCACATATTTAATCTGTTAAAAAGTGGCACGTCTTCCAACAAAACGGGTAAATCATTTCTTAAAAAATCCAAGTATACTTGTCCCGTTAAACGATTAGGGAGAAATACTGGACCAATTAAACAGTCTCCAAAAATAGCAAGCCAAACATTTAGCGAAAAACGGTTTTGGTGATGCAGTTCAACAACAGCATGGGGATTTTCATCTGCCCAGACATGATTGTTATGAAAATCGAATATTCCGTCTCTTGTAAACCCAGCCTCGTCACTAATTAAAATCTGAGTCGCAAAATTAGGAGTTTCTGCCGGCTTTTGTGAAACCCAATGACAAAAAACCCTACGTGCATCATAATCGAGAGGAGCAAGAACTTGCACGCGTTGAATGTGGTAGGGATAGAGCTGCTATTCCCGCAGAATTCTCCAAATGAGAGGATGACTGACGTTCAGTTCTGCGGCAAGTCTTCGGGTGCTAATATTTGGGTTGTCTTCTACCTGTCTCAAAATATCTAATTCTACTGCGGGAGAAGAAACTGATCTAGGTCTACCAGAACCACCATTAATTTTAAATGAACCAGTTCCGGACAGCCGGATATGAAGTCTTGAGAAAATCTTATCACTCGGTAACAACCGATTTGGAAATTCTTCGGCATACATACGCCGTGCTTCAGTGGCATTACCATTCGCACGACCGTACATAAAATGCATATCGGCCATTTCTGCATTTGTGTACTTATGCATAATTTGAGAACAAAAAAAAATTGACTCAAATGATAAATAATCTGATGACAGATGTCTGACAGAACTAATTTTAAGTCACAATCAGTTGTTTGACAAAGGGAACTATTCTCAAAACCGAAAAATGTTTTTTTTTTTTATTTTAAAATATGCAATCGACTATATGTCAAAAACAGTTGAATTGCGGACCCATGTTGACTAAGACTTTTTTGTTTATTACCACCAGTACTATAATTGGGTAAAATATCCGACAACCTTTTTTTAACACACTGTATATCTACTAGTGAATGTATACACTCACTGTAGTTTATGCTTTTACTGTAACATATACAATAATAAAGTTTTTTTAAGGGATTTAATTTAATTTTGTCTTTTAAAACGCTTCTAAAATTCGCAAACTAAGAAATCTTGATTTCCTTAAAATCATCTGATTGAAAAACAAAACACAACACATTTAATTCCCCAACTCTTACTAACATCCACGCCTTCCCAAAATAAATCGCTCGCAGTGACGGAAAAACGACACGGGCAACCAATATCTCGAGATCCGAATGAAACATCCAACGACTGCTGCACTCCTGATTCCCAACAGTAAGTAATAAGGAGGCAGATCCGATCGACGCACGCAAAAAGTAAACCGTAGACTACTCCACCTTGCCACCGGTATGAACCCGAAACAACCTCATACAGCATTCAATTTAATGTGTGCTGGGTCGTCGATAGATGTCTCCGGAAGCGTGTAGCGAATCTTATCAGTACCGTTCCTGTATTTAATCCTCCGTAATGGTGCTTCGTCTCGCATCAATCGGTACAACATCATCTTCGATTTAATAGTCGCTTCCCTGAGCGCATAGTCATCCAGAAATGTGAGAAATGGGGCTGTTAAGGTTACCGTGTACTGTATTCCTTCCAGGATCTCTTATTATTTTCGTAAAATACGCAAAGACATTTACATACATTTGTTTCTATGTACAAATTCATCATAAGACAACTCCAGTTTATGTTCTAACTACAATTTTATGTAAACCTGACATCTGTACACATATTGCCAACAACGACGAATAATATAAACGACAAAATTACATCATAGCATGCCAAGAAAATAATGTCAGGTTAAATATACCGTATATTGCTAGTATGCGAAATGCTTTACAATGTCGCTCGCTTTGTTGATGTTGTCAGATGCTGCTTAATATTGTTTTTCGTAGGAACAGGAGTTGGAACATGAATGTTTCTTGTTTTTCTTTTGGAAATTTCTTGCTTTGAGGTAAATATGCGTGTCTCGTTGAAATTAATGAATTGTTCCAAAAATGAAAGCATACGACCAACGCTTTCAGTTAGGCGAAGTTGGGGTGGAATGATTACGAAATTAATTCAAGACAAATTTATGTTCGTTTAATTGGCGCGCCAATTAGAATATGAAGACGTCAAATAAGTGGAAATCATTTAAATGGGGCTAATTGAGGTGGAATACCTAGCTTTTTTTGTATCAAAGAGAATACGGAAGCTTAACTTTAGTGGCTGATAGAATATACAAGGTATAAGTAAATATAAATTGGCGGAAAATATGTATAAAGCACTGTTCTTTGCATACAGGGTGTATCAAATAAAAAAGTAATTTTTGCTTGGGTGTTAACTACACGACATATAAAGCACAAACCCACCGAAACCGGATTTCATCATTAAAGAAATAAAAAAGGTAAAATTTAGAGACAAAAATTCTTTAGTCCGGGCCTGATGTAAGGAAACGCATGTTAAGGCACCGCTAAACGTGGTATGTATGTATAAATAATTGCACTCATTTAGTTTTATTGTTAATGGTATGTCGTAAGTTCATTTAACGTCATTCTGAATAAATTAAAGGCCCTTGTAAAATAGCAAAAACTGAGACATTTTAAATTTCTTCCTTTTATAAAATAAACATTCATTTTTTTGTTAAGAGCATTCTATGTAATCTACAAAGTATTATATTTTTTAATCATCTGATAAGATTTCGGAGGTTCTGACCGGCATATGCGCGACCTCAAGGTACCCAGTGACCAACTGAGTATTTATTTTCATTATTTTATAAATATTTAAAAATATTAAATCTTCTCGGAATATTAGTTATATTAATATAATATGCATAAAATATTATTATAGAAAATATATTAGGAAAACATTTAAAAATATATATGTTATGTAGCATTAATAATAATTTTATTTGCAAATGTTTTCTCAATATATTTTTCATAACTCTGCAAGAATATTTTGCTTCGTATTTCTGTAAATATTTATTTCATATTAAAAAAAAAAGATTGAATTTTTGCTTTTGTACATTTGGTGCGTAGGACACAATAATATAAATGGGTAAAATATGCATACATATTTAGTAGGTATGTACCTATTTAAAATGATAGTTTAAAGATTAAATTAGATATATATATCTTAATATGATTTAATTAGTATCTAAGTTGAGCGCTGTAACTTTTCTATTAATATATCTGCGTTTTGTGTTATATTATTTGTAATATTTGTAAGTTGCGAACGTCAACACAACACCGCTATTCGTTACGGTGCCGGTGTTATTTGATTTAGTATTGTTTATGCGTCTATGGATTAGGGTGCATAGAATGCATACGCGCACGTGGTATCATCAACGTTTTCATTCGTTTGTCCGTTACATGTTATATAGTTTATAATAGTATACGATTAGGGCAGATTAGGGTTAACTGTGTAATTAATTGTTGCGGGGTGTATTTTAGTTTTTGTGGTGACTACGAGGTAAGCAAAACTTTGAACATGTCACGGCATTTATAAGATAATTGGAATGCTCAATATCGCTACGTACAGAAATCGTTTAATAATATAATTGTAGGAATTTTATGCATCATATATGTACTGCATCTACCAGATAAATTGCTAGTTGATTTGCTTAAGAGATTCATCTCGGTAGATTAAGCGTTCATAACCTCAAATAGAGGTTAGAATACGTTGTGTTGTATTATTGTTTGTACGTAGAAATGTTTTCAATATTATGAAATAAAGTAAAAATAAGTATCGTAAGTGTTAGAATGTAGCTACCATTCCAATTATTGTAAATGCTCCAAATGTATTAGTAGGTGTTGATAATGTTGTACGGTGTTTTATTCATGGTATGATCTAATACAATTGGCATTGTTTTAGAGGCTACAAGGAAACGCCATGAGAGCGCCACTACCGAAGATATGAAAAAAAGCCATAGGGTTGTACCTGGTAACCAGCCAAGGCTAGACTTAAAATGAAGTATTTTTCATTTTTATTGGCTTATTCAAATAAAATGATAATAAATACGTTGTTTTTTATTTAGAACACTTCAATTAAAAATAGTGATTAATTTGATAAACCTTCAAGTATGTCTTAAAAGATGCCAGAATTATTGATTATTAACTTGTATGGTGAGTGTGAAAAAACAGTTCTTGCCTTTTAGACAACTCTATGTATGTTTCAACTTTTCGTTATCGACGTTGTACATTCTAAATAACCAAGAAACAATTTTAGTTCATTTTGACAAATTAAATTGATTGCATAAAAATCTCAATTTTCATTTAAATAATATTTTACAAATATTTTAGAAAAAATATAGCGCTTACATTAATTTTAAAATATGGAATAAATATTTTAATTGATATTTTATCTATATTTAGAAAAAAATATGAAAAATATATTCAAAACCTCTCAACGAAAATATTAGTAAAATAATTTTTAAAAATATCTATGTAAGTATTTCTGGCTGTTAGGTAGTTACAAAAAAGTAAATATTTTTCTTTTGCTTTGTCAAATCGAGAGTTCAGTTGTTAATAAACGGTCCCACCATGCAATCTGAGTTATCTTTTGAATTTATTTGAATCAAATAACGCAAAATGAATTGAATCGAATTACACAGAAATAAATGTAGGTACAGAAACTTTGCAAAGACGCCTTTTTACTATGCGCGAAAATGAATCTATTGTGTCTTACAGATAGACCCCCTGTGCATTAAGACTTTTTGATCGTAAATGATTACAGCTGCTACATATTATTACATTTACCTCTATATCGGATACATCCTGTGTATTTTTAATACTTAATCTAATGTTGTATTTAACATCTTAAAAGAAACCTACACATGGCAACATTGTTATACGTTACTTGAGTTTGTATTGTTTTACGTGGCAATGGAAGTTGTACAGATTTATTCTTAATTATATTTTATTATAATAGCAAAACGAGGCTCTTCAAGTCAATACAGGAATTGTAATTACACCCTATATATTTTACGTATGCTCCTTATTTCGGCAGTGATTTACATAAAAAAAAAAACGGTTCACATGAATAGAGTAATGTTTTATATGGTTATGCATACAATTTAATCTATGTATTCTTCTCACACGATAATTTATGCCTTGAAAGGTAACTCCTAAAATATTTATGCGTTCACGCACAGAGAACACGCACGGCTTTGAAGATATATGGTTATAAAACACAGCTGACGTGAGGTCTATAGAGGTTGTTATTAGATTCCTCTTAAACGCGGTAATTATCACTTAAATTACTACGTTATAATTAGCCCGGTGGACCCGTTCTGCGTTATCTTGATCGTGGGGTAACGCTGGCTAGGAAGAAATTCATCAGCGCAGGAAATAAGTCCACATAGAGTGAAATTCTTTTAAACATTTATTTATTCTGCTATATAGATCGTATAAGTGCTTGTGAATTTGCTTGAAAAGCAACAGAAATGTCAGTATTAATTCATTGCTTGTACACAGGTGTTCGACGCAACACTTCATTACTTTTTTGCGCGGAAGTATCGCAATTTCTACCAGATTTTACAACCGGAACGCTCGAAAAGAAGTGGCCCAGCTAGACTTTATTACACGGGACTTCCCGGCGCACACGTATATCCCAGGACTCCAAAAGGACGCGGGTAGCTTTTGAATAACGAGATTTCTCCGCGCTGATATATTACACGTGTCTCGCGGCGAGTATATAGGAATGCTAAACTTAAAAAATATACCGCAAGTCGACGCCGCACTAAAAGTGATGTGTGGAGCGTTGGAGCGTTCGCCTCCCCGGCCGCCATTGTGTGACGTAACTGCGCTATAAAAGCCGAAAGTGTTGTATACGGTATACGTAACATATCTACGGAAATGTGAGATGCTGAATATCTGATAAGGTTAGTTCCTTTTTCGGTGTAAGGAAGTCGGGGAGAAGGAATAAATTCGAAAAATAAATTGTCAGCTCTGTCGTCCTGCATTTTTCAGCGCCTATCCTTCAAGGGGATATCCGGTTCTGTTAGGTATATTTTATGTCCGGGGGAAGACGCCAACTGAAAATGCATAGTAATTTCAAGATATAAGAGTATTAACATTTGTAATGGTTTTATTGCACCTCGTGTGGCATTTAGAGGGTACAGTTTACCAACTTGCAGCATATAAATAATAATAAGGTAATAGAAAAACCAAATTTCAATTTTAAATTGTTTGTAATACATAATAAAACCATTAAAGGGTTATTGTGTGGATAAAAAGCTAAAAAAAAAAGGTCAATATATGCACATATAGAATCAAAAACAAGATGGGGCGACCAATATGGAGGCAGAGTATTTAGAAAAAAAACGGTAAGAAGATTTGGTGATAAACACTAAAACATTAAAAAAAAATATTAATAATAAAAATATTTTTATTTATTGTTAAAAAAATTTAAAAAAAATAAGAATTGCTTAAAAGAAAAATTTAAATAAAAATTTTTAAAAAAACGTTATAAAAGGAAAAAAATATCAGTATTGAAGTCCACTACTCAATATTTATCACAATACCTATTCAACAGGAAAAAAAAACAAAAGAAAGATACCTAAAATGTATTGTATATTCTAGAAGTGGAATCTTCTCGGTGAATGGACCGACTAATAAACAACATGCACCTTCAAGGGGCACTTCTAAAGATATATATTATCTATATCAGTGTGTTAAAAAAAGGTTGTCGGATATTTTACCCAATATAGTACTGTGGTAATAAACAAAAAAGTCTTAGTCAACATGGGTCCGCAATTCAACTGTTTTTGACATATAGTCGATTGCATATTTTAAAATAAAAAAAAACATTTTTCGGTTTTGAGACTAGTTCCCTTTGTCAAACAACTGAGTGTCACTTAAAATTAGTTCTGTCAGACATCTGTCATCAGATTATTTATCATTTTCGTCAATTTTTTTTTGTTCTCAAATTATGCATAAGTACAACAAATGCAGAAATGGCCGATATGCATTTTATGTACGGTCGTGCGAATGGTAATGCCACTGAAGCACGGCGTATGTATGCCGAAGAATTTCCAAATTGGTTGTTATCGAGTGATAAGATTTTCTCAAGACTTCATATCCGGCTGTCCCAAACTGTTCATTTAAATTAATGGTGATTCTGGTAGACCTAGATCAGTTTTCTTCTCCCGCAGTAGAATTAGATATTTGAGACGGGTAGAAGACAACCCAAATATTAGCACCCGAAGACCTGCCGCAGAACTGAACGTCAGTGATCCTCTCATTTGAGAATTCTGCGGGAACAGCAGCTCTATCCCTACCATATTCAACGCGTGCAACTCTTGCACCTCACGATTATGATGCACGTAGGGTTTTTTGTCATTAGGTTATACGAAAGCTGGCAGAAACTCCTAATTTTGCGACTCAGATTTTATTTAGTGACGAGGCTGGGTTTACAAGAGACGGAATATTCAATTTTTCATAACAATCACGTCTGCCCAGATGAAAATCCCCATGCTGTTGTTGAACTGCATCACAAAAACCGTTTTTCGCTTAAATGTTTGGCTTGCTATTTTTGGAGACTGTTTAATTGGTCCAGTATTTCTCCCTAATCGTTAACGGGACAAGTATACTTAGATTTTTTAAGAAATGAATTACCCGTTTTGTTGAAGACGTGCCACTTTTTAACAGAGATTAAATATGAGGTTATGCACGATGGAGCTCCTTGCGCATTTTTCCATCGTAGTTAGAAATTTCTAAATCAAGATTACAACGAGAGATGGATAGGACGGGTGGACCAACTGCATGGCCTTCCTAGGTCACTCTAGACTTCTATGTTTGGGGGCATCTAAAACAATTAATGTACGCACGATCTGTAAACAATTTGGAAGAACTCAGGCAACGAATCGTAAATTGTTGCGAGGAAATTCGGAGGACTCCAGGAATTTTCGAAGATTGCGTCGATCTTTCATAAGAAGGTGTGAAGCGTGCTTAGAAATGAACGGTGGACATGTAGAACAATTTCTTTAGTTTTACTTTAAATAAACATTTGTTTAATTTACATTGCGATCAAAATTTCTTTGAAAAATTTTATCCTACTAAAACAATATGCAATCGACTATATGTCAAAAACATTTGAATTGCGGACCCATGTTGACTAAGACTTTTTTTTTATTTCCACCAGTACTACAATTGGTAAAATATCCGACAACCTTGTTTTAACACACTGTAGGATTACACTGTCCAATACACTTTCCAACGCATCACGTCAAGATTTTGAGAAATTACTTCAAATAGCATTTTTCAAAAGATAAATTTGTTTTTTATTGTTATTATTACGACTGTAAGAGAAAGTAAAACTGTATATACTAGTTACTAAATTAAAAATAAAAAAAAATGTTGCGTATAGTGTTATCTGCACTATAAAAGCACCAGTTCTGTTCATCCCAACCGCTAACACTGCACAAACAATTATTTATGTAAAAACATATGTATAAAGCAAATACGTCCTCCAGGAGTGATTTATGCCACGTCAATTGAGAGAATGATTTATATTAATAATTGCAACAATGCTCTGGATCGTGCGTCCAACTGTTTGTCCTGAACACACGTTCGTAGGTAAATAATAATTTCAATCACATCTCCCCATTACTAAAAACATGTTATTCGTCAGCCGCGCGCCGCGATAAATCGCTCAGTAACTATCGACGCGATGAAATATTTATTGTGACGATCTGCGTATTACGTGCATGTGCGAAACGTTCCATCTATTTTGCCGCAATTTCCCAAACGAATATTTAACGTGAAATCCGGCGGGTGATTGTATATTTTAATCCTTATATATACATACAATGCCATTTACTCGTTAGATTTAATTCGGGATTCATTTTCTCCGGGTATTATAAAACAGGTGATTCCCTGGGAAAAGTTGGCCTGTGAATTTGACGCCGAAGTAATAACTCGACGTCAAGGTGTGACGGTTTCTCTGTTCCAGTTTTGACGTTTAATTACCGAGCGAGGTGTTTTAATGGGATTTTTCTCGGCTTTAAATCGGCGTTTATTAAAAGAAAGATGTGTTTTTTTTTTACTCTACCTTTCAATAGCTACATTTTCTTTAAACGGTGTTCGTTCATGTTCGTCAAATATTGAAAATTTTGTTACAGTTAAATAACAAAATGTACGGAAACTCTAATGTCCTGTAATACAATTTAGTTATTCAAGATCACAATGTGATTAACTATTCTAATAAACATAATGCTTTTGCAATTAATTATGACAGATTAATACATGCTTAGTAGCTTACTCTCGTCCTACAGTTATTGTTATTCTTTATAGATAAATATTCTAGTTTTAGATCAACAATTTAGTAAACATCAATAGGTAAACAATAGGGCTTCTAGACCACTTTCAAGGCCGTTCTCCTCCAGGTCCCCCAGAGCGGAGCTGTAGGTGGGAGGGGCAGCTCCAGACTGGAAAACCAAACAAAAATTAAGAGAAGAATATTATTTTGTTTCGTTTTTGCAAAGATCCTAAGTGTCATTTGTCACCGACCCATAATTCTGTTAATTCTCATGGGATTCATACTTGGGCAACTTCTCCAAATTAAAACCCTACCATCTGTTTCAATCAAATAATAAGCCAGATCACCGCGCACACTAAAATCGAGAATGAATCTGCCTGTATATTGTCATATAACCCCTGTTTGTGATCATCTCACTTATATAAGCCGCTATCCATATTCCAGCTCTCTCCTTCTATATGCGAGGAGCAACAACTGCTAAGTTTGAAGATCTCTTACCGCATTCGAGAAGCTGAACTTTCGTAATTAATCTTTAGCGGTACATAGCGTTCATTTCCTACCCGTTCCGATTCTGCCAAGAGCAGCAGTATCTTCCGCTTATAGTATATATATATATACCGAGTACGCGATATACAGTAAAATAATCGCAACAATTAACAATCATATATTTTCGTTTACGGTTCGAGCGAAACGCTGATTCGTCATACGCTTGTTTGCGTTCTGTGCTCGCTGGAGCTTGTTGTCGCGGTATTCTTAATTAAAAGCGCTGCGCGAATATCATCGATACGGGAAACTGGCAGAGTTTCCGCATTTATCACAAGGAGAAAGAGAGAGAGAGCGGGCGCCACCCAGCCACTGTTGATTTTGCGATGAAGTATGACGATTTCCGTGGCTGCGAAACCGCTTCTCTTTGTTAGTATACTGTTAGTGTAGTTTACAACGGGACGATAGATAGTCTACGTAAACAGAAATACCATTCCCAGGCTGAGCTTATATAAATGTTTTCTTTACGTATAGTATTGGTGTTTAGAATTGTCGATATCGCGATGGTAGAGGAT